>JACJUY010000840.1:74489-117678 GCA_014220935.1 Platorchestia sp. MABIK | reverse complement strand
GTTCCCCCGTGTTTGCATCTTGCATTGTTCCCCCGTGTTTGCATCTTGCTTTGTTCCCCCGTGTTCGCATCTTGCATTGTTCCCCCGTGTTCGCATCTTGTATAGTTCCCAAGTGTTCGCATCTTGTATAGTTCCCCCGTGTTCGCATCTTGTTCTGTTCCCCCGTGTTGTACCCCCGCCTATAGTTTTAAGAAGAAACATCAAATCAATAAGGGAAATGAAATGATGTTTTACACAAAATAAGAGCTGAATTTGGATGATGCTGTGATGTATCCACGAGGAATATTTCTGAGAAACGTTTCGATTTTTGCGTGCTCTAATTTATTTAGGTTTTCTGAAATAAAATATGATGAAAATTTGATAACAGTTCTTTAAAAAATCAGGAGTGTGCCTTTATTTTTTCATAAAATGATATTACTCAAAAATTTCAAAGCGTGTTATTTCTTGACAACATTTTTAAAGCATTCTGCTTATCATGAATTTCGTAAACACTCATAATGATTGAAATGAATTTGGTGACCCACGCATCATTCAATTGTATTGTATAAAATTGTATTTGAGCTCATTTCATAAATAATTGACCTCATTTCAGACTTGCCTTCTGCACCAAAAATCGATTCTGCATTAAACAGTAAAAAAACTGGGGAAAAAATCGTCTAGTGCAGAGGTTCTCAACCAGAGGTAAATTTACCCCTAGGGGTTAAAAAATTATATGGTCGATGGGCAAATAATTGAAGTACCTGATAATTTCAAAAATAATTCAATTGAATTTAATATTATAAAATGAGAGAGAGGGAGAGAATGCAAAGAAGGTGTGTGTGTTTTGTTTGGGACTAGGGCGTAAATGGAAAAATACACAAAGCCGAGGGGGTCAATGATGGAGGTTGAGAATGTCTGGTGTAGTGGCTAAATTGTTTCCGTGTTTGAGAGAGACAAACGCCACAGCCTCCGCCTGCATCTCGAGGGGAACTGACTTCATTACCCGACACTCGCCTGCTCCAAATAACGGGTCCCTCGCCTGACTTTTCTCATCACCTCGTGATCAAAATTAGTGTGCGGGGCGTAATGAAGGCAGAGAAGGGCACTGCGGGAGCGGTATCCTCGATACGATTGTCGGCCAAATTCAGGTAGTGATTAATTTTGGTTTGTGGTACACCAGAGCAAGATTTGCCACCTCATATTTTTCGAAACTTGTACGTCTACTGTCAAACGTGAATCGTCGATTTTGCAGTGGAACATGGATACATATATATATGTACACTGTGTATCATTACGCAAGTATCACTACGTAGTGGTACGAAGATAAACCACCATATATAGTTATATAGCGGTATGTACATATACCTGTCTGTATTCTTACGGAGTGGCACATATGTCTACCATTATGTACCAAAACGTGATGGTACATAGATGAAACCCTATGTACCCCAGGGTAAATTGCTCATTTATGAATAGGTATGAAGGAATAAGATTCAAATTGTTTCACTGGTTTTTAAAAGATTTGGTAGTAAGAGTTATAATATTATCGTGCAATTATGCCCCTGAGGGAGACAACTGTTGTATCAGTGGAGATTTGCGCTCCCGAAGGGAATATGTGAAATCTTGCTCTATGGGTGAGGTTGGCCTTCTTTTTGTTGAAATAAAATAAGTTTTTGTTTTTCTACAAACTAACACTTTTCGGCTCACTGCTGTCATTATCTTTCAGCACCTACTACTTTCTTCATCTTTTATCTTGTACCATTTACTTAGTTCCTAATTCACTACGTGTAAACACAAATGATCTTACGTGGGAGCACACCTTGTGCATGAACTCCCCGTTTCCTCTAATCCATACTTAATGGTGCCTTTTTCCTTCCTCTCTTTGGAGCAATTTTTTGTGGTTAGGGAGACTAAAACTAACTTATAATCCAATTTTTAACCTTAAATTGAACTTAGTATTGAAAGTATAATCAACAATTTGTTATACCTTTTTTTAAACTTTCACCTGAAATCCAATCCGAGTTTTTTGGTTGAGTGAAGCCAGATCTGAAGCCCTGAACCTAAATATCCACACTTTGACCGCAGTTGATTGGACTGAAGTTCGATGGTCAACTCAAATTTAAAGACCATTGAAGTAAGCTTTTGTGAAAATAGCAAATATGAACTGGATCATGCTTTCATTTAGCTTTGAATAAGTACTTGTAAATATTGAACTCATAACTACTGGTCGGTGAGCAGCATTATGAATTTCTCCTGCGTGGCCACCGGTGGCTCACGTTGCGGTCAAAGCGTTAAACTTTAACACGTCAACTGCCACGCGACGCATCTTCGGTCACTGAGGTGATTTTCATAGGTTATGAAAATCCCCCAGGGAAATCACAAACTTAATTTTCCTGTGTACTTAATAAAAACTGAATGAAAGCACGACCTATTTAATGGTGGTCTTTTCAAATATTGTACCCTGGAAGTGACTTAACACGTTGCCTACGTACCTATTTTGAAAAATGTGTACCACTATAGGTAAATTGCTCATTTATGCACCGATGTAAATAAAAAATATTTCAACCATTTCGCGAACCCTTTTTGAAGGTATTTTATCGTACGGGGT
This sequence comes from Platorchestia sp. MABIK, assembly GCA_014220935.1. Lineage (NCBI taxonomy): Eukaryota > Metazoa > Arthropoda > Malacostraca > Amphipoda > Talitridae > Platorchestia > Platorchestia sp. MABIK. Next base: position 115,091 of record JACJUY010000840.1, on the reverse strand, counting down.
AATTATTATCGTCCATTTATATTTGCTATATTTCTTATAATGGATGGAAATTTATTCGAGCAGCAGCAAAGTCGATTTTCCAATTCTGTTTCTTACAACCCAACCAAATCAACCTTACGATCCTCGCAATCGTAGTCAATGTGTTAAATTAGATTTGCATACTGAACCGCAGCAGTCAGCTATTAATAGATCAGCAAGTGTAACTCAAGTATACTCAAGAAAATGCGACACTAATTTCACTCTTCACAGTATCAGTGTCACGTTTGCACTCCTAGGACTCTGCACGCAGACGCTGTTTGTTTATATCAACCGACAGCTTCTGATGGACCATTTGGTGCAGGGTGCGGCAGTCAAATCCGCATCTCCTGGAAGACTGTGGGAGCCTAAAATGCAGGATTGACTGCTGCACGCAGTACGAGTTAAAAAAAGGCACCATAAATAAAAGTGTCACTTACCTGAAAATTTTTTCGTTCTGTGCAGTGCCTACACGTGGCATGCCTCGGTTACGGTTCGTACTTAAAATCACGTAAAGCTATGCTGTCCTGAACTTATTAATGATCAGAAGTATTTTGATCTTCGGCCCTACTCCTGATCAATGCAGCTGTTCCGACTTCTGAAGAGACTTTTGGGCTCGGGAACCATGTTTAACACGTCCAGCGGTCTCATGTTTACACATTAACTGCGATGGGTTAAACTGAAGTTCAATATTCAATTCAAATTTAAAGTCAATTGTGGTAATCAACTTTGAAAAAAGCAAACATTTAACTGGATCGGGCTTTTATTTAGCTTTCATTAGGTATTAATAAAAAATGGGTTAGTGACTGCAGGTGGGTCAGCAGTACTATGAAAATCACCTAAGTGACCACCGGTGGGTCACTTCGCAGGAAATATGTTGAGTAAGGCTGTATGTGGCAGAGTTTAAAAAACGACTTTACTACTCGAAAAACATTATCTCTTTCCTCAGAAGTGTGAAAATGTAATAGTATAATGATATTTTACCTCGCATGCTTATATCTCTTCTAAAAAAGATGTTGAAATAATTGAAATGCTGTTCATTCACACCGATACGTAAATGAGCAATTTATCCAGCGGTACTCTAGTGGCCCAATAGGCAGTCAACGTGTTAAACTCTCATTTCAGCTGCCAAAAGTTAAACGGTCTTTGAGTTCAACGATATAGGCAAATAATGGCCACTGGCAAACAACATATTTCGGCTCCGTTCAGTGGAATTTTACTGCCGGAATGATCGTAAATGTGAGCGAGACCTCGGTGCAAAAATAAAGCAGAAGCTGTGTCCTAACACAACCGCTGCCACTTCACGCTATGGATCCTAAGCCAATCCTTCGGTGCTACTATAGGGTGAGGTCTACTGCCATATATCGCCTACCCACGTGCAGTTTGAGATGTCCAAATTAAAAGTTTTTTACCAAATTAATTGTATGGAAATAAGGAACGTTCATTAGTTGTCAAACCTAATCTTACGCTACAGTACTAGTTAGAAGTAGATCTCATGCTATAGTAGGAAAAACTTCACGCTATACCAATCCCTCAGTTGTACTGCTCCGTATTTTCGTAAATTAAGGACACGGAGGAATAACTTGGGCCTGGCAAAGACTTGGTTAGTTGCGCAGGTGGAGGATGCACCTCTGCACAACAAGGAGGTTATGATACGCATAACGGCCAATCACAAGAAGCCCTCAGGCTCGGCGAACCAATCAGAGAGCTCTTTCGTCTGTTGTTAGGCACGCTCTTCAGGGCTGGTGGCAGTAAAATGCTGGACGGACTTAATTATAGAGATGTGCTCAGAACTTCTGCTGTCCTATACGCGATAAAAGCGCATCTTGACAATGAAATTCGTGAACGAAATTCGCAAACTGCACTCGTAAATGTTTTCACGCAGTTTTCACTTTGTGGAATTTTGTTTTCAATATAATGAGAATGCTGCTTGCCAACACAGTCATTATTTTTTTGTAGGACAAATTTATAGCCAACTTAGTGATGCATTTTTTTAGACAAAAATTTATGTAAAGATTTCTCAATTTGTCATTATTCGATTTTAGACTGAATTTTTTTATTAACTGTTAACTGCGAAACGAAAGCATTTATTTTTTTGGAATATTACTGCATTTTACAATTTACTGCAAATCTTAACATTTCTTCCATTTGAAGCTGCTTAAATACTTTGAAGTTATCGAGGTTTTGTTGAAAAAGTGTTTTATTGACCACCATCAGAGAGAGGGTAGGATTATAAGTGTTAAGTTAAAGCATACATAGTACCGCAACTCTCGATGCAATGAAGAAGTAATTAAAATAAACCCAATTATTCTTGAGAACTGACAATGCTGGCGAGCTAATTAACTCGAAACGCGACAACTGATGATCAGAGAAACTGAAATGGCCCGTGGGTTCACGTCGGTAATTCATGTTTTCTGAGCCGCTAAGCAGCGCCGACTCGACGCTGATTTACCAGAATAAAATTCATTAATTTACGAGGCTCTTTGCTAATTTCTGAGCCGGGCTCGGAGCGACGGTGCGTGTTGGAAGGAGAGAAGCGTAGCATTAGCTCACTATAGTTCCTTTTTAAAAGCCTCCCAATAAGCAGACTTAATAGCGAGGTCTCAACACGATAGATGAAGCCATCTTTCTAGCAAGTATTCGCGTTTTCCGCTAAAGCGTCACTCAAAAATTGGTTGCGCTTGTCCATCTTTGGAAGACTGGCCGGCGCACTCGAGCTCCAATGTGGCCCGACACAGCTCCGCTAATTATATGGAGCTTGTCTGTAGTAACATTTGTAACACTCGTGGTGAAGTTTCGTTGGCTTCAAATTTAAATTCATGTGTTACCTTAAGACAAAACACCTGAAGAATAGTGCTCGCTAACATAGCTAGACGCGTTTGTTATGAGAATTTTAGTGATTTGAGGTCTTCACGATATCGAAAAGCTAGTTCTCAGTAAGTTGTTAAGGCGCCATGTTTGATTATAGTTTTTACCATGTGAAATTCTTGAAAAACGGGCAGCTAGCAATTTTGCGTTTAAGTGAAATTTTTACCTATGTACTTCTGGGCCAGAAAATGTGCGTTTTACTGCAGTAGTACCTAGTACAGTTAACGACGTAAACACACGCTAGGTAGAACTAGATGCTTTAAACTAGGCTTTACCTAGTACTATGGCAACTATATATGTAGTATAATTGAGTTTGAACGTGGGTCATCAATGAAAAAGAAAGTTCTATCATTATTGAACGAGTCATGAAGCCTGAATCATAATCCGATTCTGATGCTTTGATACGAGAACTTTTCAGTTAATTGACTAACACAACAGTGTTAAACACGTTGACTCCGAAGTGGTACATATGTGTACCACTAGGTAAATTGCTCATTTACGTACCGGAATATGCAAATAACATTTCAACTATATTGCTACCTTTTTCGAAATAAATTTTAGAGTAAAAGATAACACATTATGGTTCAGGTGTATTCTTCACACTTTTCTAAAAGGTTAAAAATATGTTAGAGCAGAAAAGCCGATTTTTCAAAACGACTTCTTCTAGCACAACCAAACTGACCGTAAGCAACCGCACAATCGGAGTCAACGTGTAAAACGATAAAATTTCAGTCGGTTTACTCGTGTGTTATATTTCAAGTGACCTCCGAAATGAACTACCTAATTGTATATTTAAACAATATTTTGGTCCTCGTTAAATTAGGAAAAATAGCTGATATTTTTTCGTTTTAAGGTTTTAAATTTCAATAAAATGTGTGGGCAAATGCGCTAGCGTTCTTTGATATTCATTTAAGCGTGTTAGTGATAATAAATCAGACGGTAAAATTGAATATGAATAAATTAAACTTCAATGATATTTGGTTGATCTGTTACCCCAACACGGGATTTAATTAGGGAAGAAACTTATGGTCATCATCGCGTTCGAAAAAATACAACTTGATCAAAATATTAGTTAATTTTTCAGTAAGCTGAACGTAAAAAATATTCGAGATCAATTATGAGGTATTTTTATGTATTTGGTTATGCTTTATCTTTTTGTATTTTAAAGAAACTCGCGAAATGTTTCACCGATAATTACATTGGAAAAATAAAACTTATATTTTCCACACACACTCGATTTCATCATTTATCGCTTTTAGCCCATGAAGAAAAAGTATTTGAATCCCTCATTCACCCTATACGTACGGTGGAAAAGTAGATCCGATTTTTTTCACGCCACATCAGCGATTGCATTTGGCCTTCAAGAAATATTTTTCAAATTGTTGAGTTGCTTAGCGGTTTACCAGAGTGCGGTGGCGCGAGTTGACGTCAGTGACGTCACGATTTCCGACATTAGTGTCGGGTTGGCGCATCATGTTTATGCGCATCCAGTTACAACAAACCAAGCTTGGAAGATTAAGTGTGGTTTGCCTTTTCTATCATCAGTGCAAGACGGAATACCTGAAACACGCAGTCCATACGCTTGATCCGAGCGCACACTCTCCTTGGCGTCGTCATCATGATCAATATAATTATGAAACTACCCCGAGGACAATTTATCACTCACAATATTAGAGACTTTCAGACGCCGTATGAGACACCGTTTGCAGCCATCAAGAAGAAATATTTATGAGCCATGAACGTCGCTTGCAGCGACTCAGACTCGAGCTCTGGCGCCGCGTTATTTTCCTGTTCTACGTCGCGCTTCCACAGCTCTTTTCTGGTCAGCGTCGCGCTTCCGCAGCTCTTTTCTGCTTTACGTCGCGCTTCCACAGCTCTTTTCTGGTCAGCGTAGCGCTTCCGTAGCTCTTTTCTGCTTTACGTCGCGCTTCCACAGCTCTTTTCTGGTCTACGTCGTGCTTCCAAAGCTCTTTTCTGGTCTACGTCGCGCTTCCAAAGCTCTTTTCTGGTCTACGTCGTGCTTCCAAAGCTCTTTTCTGGTCTACGTCGCGCTTCCACGGCTCTTTCTGTTCTACGTCGCGCTTCCAAAGCTCTTTTCTGATCTACGTTGCGCTTACACAGCTCTTTTCTGGTCTACGTCGCGCTTCCACAGCCCTTTTCTGCTCTACGTGGAGCTTCTGAAGTTCTCTTCTGCTCTACGACGCGCTTCTGAAGTTCTTTTCTGATCTACGTCGCGCTTCCACAGCTCTTTTCTGCTCTACGTCGCGCTTGTAACGCTGTTCTGTGCGCTCCCATTTGTTTCACAACGGGCTTCGTAAAAATTTTCATTCAGTTCCGAATTTTTTATCAAAATTTTAATCCCGCCGATAAACACTGAAAAATTTCATACTTTGTCCACTGAACGTTGCTTCTTTTTCGCCATATGAACCTACGATTTTGACGATGTGTTCAAAGATGAAACTTTTTTTCTTGTCATTGTTATACGTGCCGTACGTGTTCTGCAACAGCCTGACCAATCGATCAACATTCTCCAGTTCACATCGCTCGTCCATGTATTGTGACATCACTATTAGGAATATACTTGAACATCGTAGATCTCAATTTTTGTTCCCGCGAGCATCATATACATGCGACGAGGAAGACATTCTGGTTAAGGCCTTCACTTTTACGTGCGACAAAGCATATCAATTACAGATCACTTTCTCCCGTCACTGCCAGCAAAGAGGACGAGCGATTAGTTCATGAAAAGTGCGCCTTTGAGACCATAATTCGTAATTAGCATCCGCCGCTGACGACAGCTAGATTGCGTCCACCTGCTGGCTGTGTTAGTGCTTGTGTTGGTGCTGGTGTTGGTGGTGAGGCTAATGTTTGAGTTGGTGCTGGTGCTGGTGGTGAGGCTAATGTTTGAGTTGGTGCTACTGCTGGTGCTGGTGCTTGTACTGGTGCTATTGTTGGTGCTGGTCCAGGAGTTATTTTTTGAGCTGGTGTTATTGTTTGAGCTAGTGCTAGTGCTATTGTTTGAGCTGGGGCTGGGGCTAGTACGAGTGTTAGTGCTAGTGCTGGTGCAAGGGGTAATGTTTGAGTTGGTGCTAGTGCTGATGCTAGAGCTATTGCTTGAGTTGGTGTTGGCACTAGTGAAGGTGTAATTGCTGATGGTACTAGCACTGGTGTTGGTGCTAATGTTAGTGCTTATATTATGTTATAAATGCTTGTGTTAATACTGGTGCTAATGGAAGGATTTAACACTTTGACTGCGACGTGCGCCACCGGTGGTACACGGAGGTAATTTTCATAATGCTGCTGACCGACCAGTAGTCGCAAATTCAATTTTCATAAATACTTAATCAAAGCTAAATGAAGGCATGATCCAGTTCCTGTTTGGTATTTTCAAAATAGTTTACTACAATTATCTTTAAATTTGAGTTTGGCATTGAACTTAATATTAAGTAATCGCAGTCAAAGTGTTAAGCTAGTATATCTTGGTGCCGAGGATAAGGTTGGTATGTTATTAATGCTGGTAGTACTGCCGGTGTATATGCTAAAATAGTGCTGGCACTAGTGAAAATGCAGTAGTAATTAACGTAGTGATGCTAGTGAATACTAGTACCAGCACTATACCAGTGATTATGACAGTGGTTAGGGTGTAGAGGTGTCCCATCCGCTTGCTGTGACTGTGCATATAAGAAAGGCAAGAAACTTTATTGATTGCTCCGCGTCACAGATGCAGTTGTTTGCACTTATAATTGTTTTACAACGCTTTATTCATGGGATTGAAGTGGAACGTACGCTAATTGAGTGGGAGGGACTTCCTGTATCCTCTGTTGCACGTCTTTTTGCTGGTGAGATATGTTGAGCATCACGCTTTGGACAAGAATGACCCTGGTTCGAACCCAGTTCTGTACTTGCGGTGTTTTCACCAGAACGCAGCTTTTTGGTGATGAACTGTACGCATATATTTTACTATGTATGGCTGGTGCTCGTTGTGCAAGGCTGTTTCCTTTATATGTCAGTGTGGCTCAAGTGAATTCTTACCTTCGAAGTTCTTCCTACTCTGTGGAACTGAATGCCCTTACTCAAGTTGATGATATTCCAAATGTAATTATTCTGGGACAGTCCTTATAGCACATCAGATTAAATGAATTGCATCGTGTTTAAAAGCCTATTTATGTTGAATTAAATAAATCATTTTAAGGTTCAGTTTGCACAATTTCCCTTCAGTTGCTCGATTTTGAGTCGCAATTTTAACCAATAATGTAAACGTCGCATGGTCAGTTGACTTCATTTGGACGAAGCGCCACCGTTTTTTTGGAATTTTTTTAAATTTTTGCAAGGTTTCTGATGCAACAGCTTTGCATTTTTACCAATTTTGTAAAGTTATTTACTGGTTTTCCGTTATTGAGTGAGGTTGATGAAAGTTTGTCAGAAGAGTTCTCAGAAAACTACGATTTTGTCAAGCACCCCTGGCAATTTGCGTTGATCTCACGTGCCAGCCATATTATATACAATGCCAACAATCAGTAGCCCATCACACGTACTGTAATATCAGTACGTCATTTTGTGCAGTCATTTTTAGTGCTATTTAAATACATTATATAATATTATTGAATCATTTCTAGCCCAGCATTTTACTGTTCATCCGTTCAGTGTAGACTATTTGTATTGGTGAACTATTCATGCTGTTGGACTTCTTACTAATAAGCAAGTGTACATGCTATGATTAGACCTCTATTTATCTTCAAAGTTTTTCCGAACATTATTCCCATTTTTCGTCTTGAAAGTTTGTTTTTCCCAATCGTAGTCGTTCTTTATCATCCAATATATTCCTCCATCCTTCGCTGTCATTTATCACCGAATGATCATGACGAATGTTTCTCTATTGATAAATGTATTTACCAATTTTCAGCATCCACAATCTCTATTCCTTCACTCTTCACTGCCATTTAAAACTCCTAATTCAGATTCATATTCCTCTCCTGATTTATATACATATACACTAATGCTCATCATTCCCAATATCTTTTCTTAATTTAAATCATTACCTCTCTTCAGCACCTACACATTCAATCTTCAGCTCCGTTTTCCCTATTCTGATCTCGCAGTGCATACTTCAAAGTCCAGGATTTGTTCGGTCCGTTTTATCGTCGTGCTGATCTCTGCATTTTCCACTGAGGCATCCCGAAGCATCCTCCGGTGCTCCAGCACAGCGGCCCATCTCAGCAGGTGAGCTCAATTACCTTAAGTTAAGACATGAACTTGTCTGCCAGAAGTGTGAAGTCTCTCACTTGCCTTTGTGTTCAACGACCGCCGGTCCTCATCTAACAACTTGAAGACCCGCCCTTTAAAGATAGCATCGGAACTCACACGGACGCGCGCCGGACACCAGCGGAGACCCCGCCAAACCTGATCTTGATGACTTCATCCCATGAGCCGAGGTTTAATTCTGGACTTCGTCTCACAAGCCGAGGTTTATTTCTGGACTTCGTCTTACCAGCCGAGGTTCAATTCTGGACTTCAACTCAATGGCCAAAGTTTAATTTTGGACTTCATCTCACAAACCAAGATTTAATTCTGGACTTCATCACACAAGCCAAGGTTTAATTCTACACTGAACGGGTGGTTCAGTTTTCTGTCAGGCTTTATAGGATGGGATGTGGGCTCAAGTTCTGTACAGGACACAGGATAATAACTAACTTGAATTTTAGCTTTGGGTTCACGGAAAATGTGTGTGGTAAAATTTACGTTGAGTTGAGTGGCCTGGTATTTAATGTTATGAATTTCCGGATCGTATGCGAGAATTCGCGATGGAGTTCATAAGTCAGCAATATATTAAAAGCGTTGAACACAACATCTGAAAGGAAACAAAATTGCGCTTTCGAAAACAACCAAGCACTCGAGAAACCAGCATTAGACTGCTGTGATATATCTATCACTAAACCGCGATCGCATATTAAAAAATATATCTATGAATGTCATTAAAATTTCTGACCAATTTGCGACCGTATGTGAAGCGTTAATTAAATGATCTCAACTGCGATCGGTTCAGAGCCCTGCGCTAAGGAAGCAAAGTTTATCATTGCGCTGCAGACTTGCGATGTAATATGAAAATTGAGCCAAACTTTGTGAGGAGCCGGTGTACGGACTATGGGTACAGATTAATGAGCGAGATTGTGTCTCTAATGATATGATCGATCGATCCATTAAGAACGCTAACAATCGCTCCACCATAACCTTTGTGAATTATTAAAAATTAACAGCGATTTATACAGATGATATTGGTTGCTTTCCGGCACGCCATCTCGCTGTTCTTCTCGGCGCTCGCACCGTGTCCAATTCGCGATGGGAAGGCTGACTCCTTCGGCCGCCGAACTTATCTCTACCCGACGCTCCGCCAAGAAATAGACTAAATTAACGAAGCAAGAATCATAAAGTGCGCTCTACGACTCAATGGAGCGCGATTTATAGTCTCTGTTAAGCATGCAGACAGCCTACAGAGACCGCGATCTACGGCCTCCAGTTCACAAATATCTCTGGCACTCAGATTTTGAGGGCCGATGTGGTTACTGACGATGGGCACATCAGAATCGAAATTTGAATTTGTTTTATTAGAGATATTCAATTCCGATGAAGTAGAAGTTAAATAATGACTATTTGTTATGAAGAAATTATCATTTAACTCCAAATTCAGAAGAATTTAAATGATAGTTACTTGTTATGAAGAAATTATCATTTAACTCCAAATTCAGAAGAATTTAAATGATAGTTACTTGTTATGAAGAAATTATCATTTAAATTCTGCGGAAGTCGAGGTTAAATAATCATTTTGCATAACAAGTGGTTTTTAATGTTCCATTGATTAAAGATTGGGATATGTTGGTGAAATATTATGGTATGAGGGAATTTTGGTATGAAACGCGAGTGCATCGTGAAGACTACCAAGTTGTAAAATTCGCAGTCTTTTGATGAAAATCGGGCCATTTCGTCAACAGAAAATGCAAAAAACGTTTTCAAACATTAAACATTCGGACAACCTTTGATAAAATTTGAATTTTTTGTTCCTACAACACATGCCGTCATAAATGTTGATGGTTCAAATCTGACTATATTATCAGGAAGAATTTAGTGCACGACCCATCAATCAAATTCATCTCTTTGTCAACATCTCTGAAACTGACCGGCTTAAGGCCTCAGTGTTTCAGAGAAATGCTACAGAATGGAGTGTAAAATGAAAAATTAGATATCTCAATACATGTATAATAAGTGAGTGAGCAGTGTATTCCATATCAAGGCTACTTAAAAATGAACAGTGGAATCCAGTATTTTCAGTCGACTCAAATTTGTGAAACGTCTTGACATAAAAGGACCTAGATTTTTCCTTTTTTAAACTGCCGTACCATAAAGGTTTAGATTAAAACTTTGTACGCCGTCCAACACATGGCCCGATATTTACTAGCAGAGAACGACTCTAAAATAATACAAAGTCGGAAACATTCCGATATTTCCGCTCGCTGATCTCCTAAGTTTTGTCTTTGATGCATCAGCAACGAAATTTTCAAGGCGAAAAAGACAAGCTTCTCCAGCCTTGTTTAGGTGCAGGGTCGGTAGCTAAATTTGAGCACTTAACCAATTTCCTTATGACCATCATTAAGCTCTATTAACTCGAGTGCCCCCGACCTAGAGGCAGTGTGGCTCCAGCTTAGAGTGCTGGAAACCGGCTTCCATTCCAGGACCGAGCTTCCTCAAGTCCAGAGTTCCTGGACCTGCTTTTTATATACTATTGTGACTATAACTGGCTTTTTAATTTAATGTAAAACTCGGAAAGTTTTACAGCCCAGAGTTACTGGACTAACTTTTTATATACTATTGTAACCTAAACTGGCTTTTTAATGTATTGTAAGACCAGAAAAGTTTCATAGTCCAGGGTTACTGGACTTGCTTTTTATATACTATTATAACTATAACTAGATTGTTTTTTATATTATAAATTAGAAAAGTTTTAAGGTATGTCATTTAAATGAGCCGAAATAGCATTATTTAGCCTGTTTCAGATGCAATTTGAATGTAAATATCACTCAATATCAGGCAACTTTGCCGAATTTTCAAGTGCGATTTGATTTTTCGGCAGAAATTCATTTAGAAAATTGGTCTAATTGTATGATTTTGGTAAACAAGTGCAAGTCAAATATTCTTGCCTTCATGCAATGTACGTCTCAGAAAAACTCAAATCTTGCTTCATGACTTAAAAACTTGCCCCTTTGAAGTAACAAGAACAGAAGATATGTTAAAATAAGTGTTTTCGTTGATGTATATGAGACAAAAATTCCTATACCGTTGATCGCTCTTCTATCATAAATTCCATGTCATCCTGACTGACATATATCATACATAGTATGTATCTGAAATAAAACAGGCCTATATAATTTGGTATTTACATTAAAAAGCGTTCAAAATTGAAAGAATAATCATTTCTTTTAACTGACTTTGCCATTCAATAAAAATTAGTAATAATGTATGTCAGTTATAATGTGCAACATTGTACTGTGTAACTTTGTACTGTAAAATATTTGCCAAAAAGGATGTTTTTAAAAGATGTTTGTTAAAAATTGCGCTTGCTCACTGAAAAAAATTAAAGTTTTAATCATTCAAAGACTCAGTGTGTCTAATTTGTAACAATTAATGCCAATTAACACATTTTTACTTCATATTATTAAACGATAGAAATGCAAAATGTTCATATCAAAACCAATATAAAAAATCTATTGAATAAAACCTTTTTCTAAATATACGTTCGTCTAAATTTATTATGCACTAACTCGTTTTACGTGTGGTTGTTTGCAAATTATACACGCAATATTTAACTGATTTCGAAGAATCAGTTTTTCAAAAAAAACTTTATTTATGAATCCTGATTCGATCGAACTCATGAACAACCGTGCCATCCAAGCGTTGATTTTATCACTCTGCAAAACTTCCCGTCAATCAGCCACTTACGCTTCCCTTGAGTTGTAACCTTATACCATCCGAAGGATACTTTCTACATTACATGAATTATGCCTTATTGTTACTCCTGTTTTGCTGCTCGAGTACGAGCTTATAATTCTCAGACATTCATTTAAATTCATTCGGCGAGGCAGCAGTTACTGTCATGAGCAGCGCCTCATCCCGCAATCATTAGCTATAACTTCATTTGCAGCACGGGTTCCGAAGGCAACGCGCAAAGACTAATTGCAACTTATTCAATAGACAATAAAGTACGAAGAGGCGACCTTAAAACTCGCTCAAATTTACGACTGACGCTGCACATATTAATGGCAATTTGGGAGCGCAGCTTTACGACTCCATAAAGCTGCAGTTGCTGCTGCTGCTGCTCCGGTGCATTTAAATCTGCTTCATCAGCTGACCAATTGTGTTCTGCCGCGCGAAAATGTCTCTCCACTTTTGCCATCTAGACTTGTTTTTTGCACAACCACATCTGCGTTTTAAAGAAAATCGCGTTGTGGGACTGGAAGTAATTTGCTGCGTGTGTATGTATGCTGCTTGATTGGAGTAAAACATTTTTTGCTTTAAGCTGCTGTTCGTCTTTTTAGCTATCGGTACAGAACCTCTGAGCTTTGTTTTAATGAATACCTTAATTAAAAGCTGCTTTCAGTTGTGAAAGCAAACACTTGATGTGCTTTATTTTCGTAGTGATCTAAAGCTAAGGGATTTTAGTTCTACTTTATGATCTGTGTGAACCCTATATTTAACACAATACTTTTAGAGGAAAAATATGCTTGAGTGTCGTAATAAACTAGAATAAAAATTCTACGACGCTCTTGGAAGTCGATTCCAAGTGAACATCAACGAAGTTCATCCCAAGCCTTTTTCTTTCATCAAATTTATTCAATGCGATACGAACACAATGAAATTCTTTGCGTTTGCGAAGTGTGATATCGAAAACTTATAGTTTTTTCTATGGGTAAATTCCATTTCAACATTTTCGTCTCATCTCCTGCCTAAAGCTGTTTCATTTAAATAAGTAAAGTCCCTCTGAAATGATGTTTCTAACTTGACTTGTTTTCTGGCCAAAATCCTCATGTTTGGGCTTTTGCCTTCTACCATTTGACTAAAAAAACTTCAACATCTGGCCGCCCTGCAAAGTTGTCAGAGACAGAGTCATCAAATTCGTTTCCAAAAAGTAAATTCCTGTGAATTTTGGCATCGAAAAAAAAGACGAGTCTGCCAGCTCTGCTCAAAAGACCTCGTCATAGAATCAGCTACAAGCCCGCATTTCTTCTGAGTAAATGACTCGAAAATTTTGCTAGAAAAAGGAATACTAAGCTGTCATATTAGTAAGTTTTTAGAGCGTCTTAAGTCCGGCTCTCGGCTGCGGCCGCCTCTAAGCGCTCTTTAATACTCCTCAAGGCTATCATTAACGATTAGTTATACGCGCCGCTCGCAACCTGATTAGATGTGATCAAGATGATTTAATTTTGATCAGAGGTGCTGATTATGATCAGGGGATAGTGAGCGGGAGAAAGTGATCATTTGCTCGTATTTTACACGGTTGCAGCGCCGCTCATACAGAAGTGGCGTTGTCCGTAAGGTTCTTACGCGACTAGTATATTGGTCCTCCGTACATTTCGGGTCTGGTTCGGTCAATCCCTCCTAGAGGCATTGGTCGAGGTGGCGAACTTGGGCTTGACGTCGGAACTTGTTCATCTTGGGTGCCATTTTCAGAGGAACTTGTTCATCTTAGGTAGGTGCTTTTTCAGAGAAACTTGTTCATCGTGGGTACTTTTTTTACCTGCACTTGTTCATCGTTGGTGCCTTTTTCAGAGGATCTTGCCTCATCTTAGGAGCTTTTTTCAGAACCTGCTCCACAATAAAGCATTAACATTGCTTGTTTTTGTAGTCAAAGTTGTTAGTGTGAAAATGTTTCGTAAGTTTTTGTATTTATTTGCCTACTGGGTCACCTCAGCTGTTGAAAGGCCTTCGAGACTTTTGTCTCTAGTGCCCACTTTGCTTGCTTCAGTTCTTATGCTTCCTTCGTTATCTCTTCTTAATCTTTTCTTCATTTTCCTTTCTAATTTTCAGGGCATCTTTTGCGGGAACACGCATTATGCGTAAATTCCATGTTTTTTACAGGACATACACACTAAATATTTCCTTTTCTTCGGTCTCTTGAGACATCCTTTATTGTGGTTACGGAGTCCTAAGCTAACAAAAACATTATTATTTAGTAGTAGAAATTGTTAAAATGTTTTATAGGAAGTTTTATCTGCAGGAAAAACTTGCTGTCGAGTTCAGTAGCTAGTAACCACAAAATGCTTGAAAATTTCGTGTTTTCAGTACGATTGGCCGCAAAATAATTCAACTATTATAAAGACTGCTACGCTATTTTCAATCGTTAACTTTGATTTCGACAACGGGTTTGAGAAACCAGGAGTGCAACAAAAAAAACGCAATCTTCTTTTTGAGGCAATCTACAAGGCGTGTCATTATCTACTTTACTTTTCCTCTATTTATTCTTGAAGGATGCTCCGCTGCGAGATGTGTAAAAACATGAGTGATATGACACAAGCTGCTTCATCAAAGCTAAAATGGTCTTACGAAAATACCATAATTTAGAGACATGATTTTCCGTGCATAACGCCTTGATGACCAGCCAAGCCGCAACGCGTGTCTCGTCGCAGCTCGAATTTCGGTGAGTTGATTTTGCGATATTCCCCACTGCATGATCTCGCTCTCAAACTGGGGTAAATTTACCCCTAGGGGTTAAAAAAATGCATGCAGTCGGGGGTAAATAATTGAAGTACATGATTATTTGAAGAATAATTCAGTTAAATTTTACTTTGTAAAATGAGAGTGCAAAGAAAGTGTGTGTGTTTCGTATGAGAGTATGGCGTAAATGGAGAAATACACAAAGCCGAAGGGGTCAATGATGGAGGAAAGGTTGAGAATGGCTGCTCCAATGAGAATGTCCGTGAATGTCTCGACTGGTTAAGTTTATTAACGCTTTGACGGGACGTGAGCCACCGGTGGTACACGGAGGGAATTTCGTTATGCTGCTCAACGAATGGTAGTCACAAACTTAATTTCCATAAATACTTAATGAAAACTAAATGATTGTACGATCCAGCTAATGTTTGATATTTTCAACATTGCTTACTACAATTGACTTTCAATTTGAGTTGGATTTTAACCTCCAGATTCATCTGCCTCTGTAAAAGTGTTAAGACACAGAATTTCATATGCTATAGAGGTTTGTATGATTCATTCTCGAAATGAAGTTCATTTACGTTTTTGTGACTGACCTATAAAATGATTATTCCAGTTGAGACGATTTCTCAAGGCTCACAGCAAAATGCTTTTCATCGACACGTATATCGCGATTTGTTATACTAAAGTTCAATGTTCAATTCAAATTTAAAGAAAATCGTTGTAAGCCATTTTGAAATTCGCAAACATGAAGTAGACCGTGCCATCATTTTGCTTTGATTAAGTCTGTCGATCAGACGAAAATTGCGCCAAGTCCTTTTCACAAGATTTTTCCGGAGAGCTCTTTTTATGGATTTTTTTGGAGTTTTATGGAGTTGGAGTTTTTTTTTAACGTGAATAGCGCCTCCTACCCCCACAACAGAACAGTAACTGAGAGTTCAGAGGGCGTCTTGCATACAAGAGAACTCAAATCTGCTGAAAAATAAAATTGAAATTTCGAGAGTTGGCGCTTATTATGTCTGATTGACAGAAGCATATGTGAAAATAGGATGTGGGACTTGCGATCGGTAAGAAGAATAATGAAAATTCTCTCCGTGTACCCCCGGTGACTCACACCGCGACCAACGCGTTAAAATGTCATTTCAAAGATATGCAGCTGACATTGGGCTACAATAATCGGATGCCGAATTGCTCACCGGAAAGTTTTGCTTAGCTCAGACTTTGGCTATCAAAACAATTTCAAAGTATGATCAGTTGAATAGATTTGATAAATTCCCATTACGGACTTTCTCGAGAGCAATAATTAGGGGCTTGAACGTGATACATTATTTTAGATTATTTGTTTACCAAATATAGGAATGTTTGGGGATTTTTAATTGGCTAACAGATCATAAATTTCGCGTCAATAAGATGAACCTGTAAATGGAGGATCTAGCGAGTTTGAGAGGTGGGCTAATTTGCGTACATACTTTTTATATGCCTTATTTAACGCTTAGTCTAAATTAAACGTGGTAGACACACATACACCTACACTCATATACACACACATACACTCATAAACACATATGACACACGCACACATACATACGCATGCATACACATATACACGCACGTACACATATACATGCACACACTCATATACACACATACACACCAACACACATGCACACACATACACATACACAAGCACATACACGTACACACGCACATGCACGTACACACGCACATACACACACTCACGCTAACTTACAAACGCACATACACACTGCATACCTGTAGACTCACTGACTTGAGCTAATAAGTATTTTTCGGTGGGTAATTTACAGAGACAGACGTACAATATAAATAGTGTATAGATTATTTAAATCTCTTTTGATGATTCCACTCCACATTTCGTGCCAGAAAATTCGGTCTCATTTACAACTACTAACTCCCAGGGGGACTATGTGAGGGCCCGAGCTAAAGGTTAGGTAGGCTTTCTTTTTGTTGAAATAGAATAAGTTTTGATTTGTTACGGACCATCTTTTTTCGGTTCACTGCTGTCCCGTTTTTCAGCACCTACTACTTTCTTCTTCAATTTTTTCTTGTTTCATGAACTTCTTTCTTAGCTTACTGTTTCTATGCACCTTGTGTATAGATTCCGCGTTCCCTCAACTCCATACTAAATGGTGCCTTCCTCCTTCCTCTCTTTGAACATCTTTTTTGTGGGAAAGAGAGGCTAAAAATTTCATATGATCAATCATTTCTCTGTTGCTTTTATTCAGCTTCTATTATATCTTCAGTTTTTATTTTGTTTCATTAACTTCTCTCAATCTTACTATTCCAATGCGGAGGGTGTGGGCACATCTTGTTCATAAATTCCCTGTTCCTCCATTTCCATACAAAATGGGGCCTTTCTCCTTTCTCTCTAAGGAACTCTTTTGTTGTGGTGGGTCACTCAAACTGATTTATAATTATGTCTGTCATGGATAAATGTCCTATTTTGATTATTAACCAAGAACGAGTGCATTACTCTTCTCCAACGCAATAAACTCAATAAACAAATCAGAAAATAAAGCTGCATTCAATTAAATTGCGGTGTTTAAACCTTGAACAGTGCTTCTTTTAATTTTTATTTTGATTCTTGAATAAGTTACAATAGCGGTGATAAAACTATTGATTCATCAGAAACTCCCAAGTAACCACGATTCGGGAGCAACCAAATCATTGCGTAGTTTGGACTAATTTCGCATGGAAGACTCAATCCTCCATAATTGCACCAGAGCGAATCCTAACCTCTAACTGAATGATTAAGTCGGCACAGAGGCATGGAGAATCCGAACCGATATGGCGCTGCCGAGACCATCGCTACTGAAGGTGCCGGCACTGCAATATGGCCTTAGAATCCTTGTAATTTTCGAGCACCTGTTTCCTAATACACTATGATTAAATGAGCGCTATAAAGGGCAACCTGTCCATTCTAGGCTGAATAAAAAACGCTTTAAGTAGTTATAAGATGTATTGATGTCTGTTTTAAAAGAAATGCTAACGCGCTCTGCTAAAGCACCTGAGGTGGCAAAACGCGGTTGTGCCAGAGCTCTGGTGTGATTTGAATATGATCATGTGTTAAAATTTGTGTAGGTTGATTTTGTCCGTCTTGGAGGCATTCTCCTCATGAATCGTCACTGGACACTATTCTTATCCTGATTATCGATTATGTTTAGTGAGATTCGTCGTTTTTATTCTTACATTATTTTCGCCTTAAGGAAAGTCTTCAAACGCAATGTCTTTCATCCATCAGGTCTTGAAAAATTGCAAAAGTTTTTGAAAGAAGTGATGCGTTTTGCAGATCCAAGGATGTTTTATTTGACTTTTGTGAGCATGCGCACATGCTCTACATACAACGTTGGGCGCTGAAGAGAGTGCGCTGCTGTTTTCTCAGTACTGAATTTTTGCGCTGAACGCGTGTTTTTTTAATTGCTCAAATTTGTTGTGTTTATTTACCAGGTATTTCATTACTAAATTGATTGAGTTTGAAATGAAGTGACGATTGTTTTTTCAAACGTTCTGTTTACTTCACAGCTCTACACTTTTTAATTAAACTTAGTATTTAAATGCTTTAATATGATTCCCTCGCACTTCCAATATATATAAATAAGTATAAATAGTTCCCTCTCTGACATCAAATACACAAAACAGCATCTATCCTCAGCTGTCTCACTGTGAGTTTATTGAAGTGAAGAAAAAAAACGCCTTAATTCTACCAATTTAAGTTTCAAGCATATGAACAGTTGAACATACTTTAGACCTTATCAAGTAATTGCAAATTTTCTCATTTTTCGGGCCACTCTGACGGATTCTATCCCAGTCTAACTTTTTCGCCGGATCATGCATGTTTTTCGCCGCCCAAGCGATTTAATTATTTGGGCGGCGAAAAACGTGCAAGAAGGTGGCGAAAAAGTCTGACTGGGTATAATCAACAGAATACTTCTACGATTCGAGCAGTTATTCAAGTCAACCACAATTAATGCATTATTTTGCGTGATTAAAATTAGTATATATTATGATAATTTCAATCAAAGAGAAAATTTTGCAAAATGCAAGCCCTTCGTCGTATCAGGAATTACAAACTACTGAAGTGCCAAGATTTGCACTAAATCTATAACATACAACACTAAAATACTATAATGTACATCAGTCACAGGAGGCTTGGGTCGCTGCACTTATTTTGGGCAAATTTTGGGTCACTGCCAAAAAAGGATAAGAACCACTTCCATAGAGGGTAATCAGTTCAAAAGTTATACGGAAAGATGACAGCTCTTACGACGTCCCCGAATTCAATGACACAGTCAATATGAGCAGAATAAGACTGACCATATAAATTTTACCACACTGCTAGCTTTTTTAACGGATGAGCGAAACGTTTTTCATGGAGGTTTTTCCTTCAGAAGATTACATTCCTCATGCAGTACGGAGATGTATCGTAGTACACATTTCTAAACATCAATCAAAGTTCGGCCTGCGGTAATTGCCTCAATAACCGTCTTACACCACGGCTTCTTGCTTTTTTTAACATCCCTTAGACGAGCCAGCGTCATTGATGTCGAACAGAAAGAAATCGCGAGCGTAATGACTCCAGCACTCTGAGCGCATCAACTTTTGTCACGGCCAGGTGTGTGTATGGGGTGGTACGCTGACTTTGTTGAGCGCATCATTAGTACGCACGCTACTTCTGATCGTTCAATATTCATTTCAAACCTAGAGCAGGGCTTGACCCTTTGGGTACGATACTTCAAATAATTCTGGAAAAAATTGGCACTGGAGTAGCCGTCAGTACCCAAAGGGTTAACTCTGCTGAGCGCATCATTAGTACGCACGCTACACGTGATCGTTCAACATTCATGTCAACAGCTAAAGTTACCAGGAGCCTTGTGTGATGTAGTAGATACATGCATCATGTCTTCTTCGTGCATTTCAACTCTCAGGGGGATACAACTATTGTATCTATGTGAATTAGCGCTCCCAGGGTGAAAATGTGAGAAGGCCCTAGCTGAGAGTTATGAAGACCTACTTTTTGTTGAAATAAATAGTTAATTTGTTCTGTTAAGGACCAACATTTTTGGTTCACTGCTGTTCTGTTTTTATGGACCTACTACTTTCTTCTTCAACTTTTATCTTATTTCATGAACTTCTTTCTCAAATTACTGTTTCTATGCCCTTTCTGCATAGATTTTGCGTTCACTTATCTCCATACTAAAAGTGCCTTCCTCGCTTCAAAAGGCTTTTTTGTGGTTAGGGAGGCTTAAACTAACATCTAATCTAATCATGTCACCAGCTCAAGTTACCAGGAGACTTGTATGACGTAGAAGATTCAAGCATCGTGTCTTGTTCGTACATTTCACTCGACTCTTGAGTGGATTTTTGCTGTTCCTCGCACTCGAAATGATTACGGCAGAAATCTTTGTTCCTGTACATGCTGATAAAAGTTGCAGTCCTATTCTGGCAGCTCAGAATAATTTTATTGTAACACTTTGGTCGCGGCTTAACCGCCGGTGTACTAGGTGGCGATTTTTAAAATGCTATTGGTCGACCAACAGAGGCTAAAACTAACGACTAATCTGACCGACCAACAGTCACTCACTCAATTTTCATAAGTACGTAATCAAAGCTAAATGAGAGCGCGATCTAGTTTATGTTTGCTATTTTCAAAATTGCCTGCAACAATTGTTTATGTTTGCTATTTTCAATATTGCCTGCAACAATTGTTTATGTTTGCTATTTTCAATATTGCCTGCAACAATTGTTTATGTTTGCTATTTTCAATATTGCCCGCTACAATTGTTTATATTTCCTGTTTTCAATGTTGCCTGCTACAATTGTTTGTTTGCTATTTTCAATATTGCATGCAACAATTTACTAAATTTTAGCTAAATGTTGAACTTCAGTTTAACCCATCGGGGTGAACGTGCTAAAGCTTACCTATTTTGCACCCCAATTATAGTGAAAAATGTGGAAATTTAAAAGTTATAAATACTCCATTGTATTTCTTGAAATAGTCTGCAGCGCTTTGCAATTTTCCAGAGATGCAATCAATGCGGGATCGCCCTCGCAATTGAAATGAAATTATAAATCTTATGAATAAATTTGATCGGAAAGAAATGTTTGAATATATCTAATGGTATGAACCATGAGCATATTGGTCATTCAATAAACTTGTGAGGCCAAAATTTACGCATAGCTTTGCCATAATTTACTAGTTTCCTTGCTCGATCTCGGTGAAAAATTGAAAAACAGAAAAAAACTCGGTGAAAAAAAAAACAATCTGGCTTCAACAACACCCGTGATCCTCGCCTGAACCACGTCTTTTATTAGGCCATAAAACCGCCGAACTTCTTAAAATTCTTTCAGGAAATTCTTTTTTAAGATTCTTTTCAGGAGATAAGATTTTTAACTCTTAACCCCAGCACTGTTACAGTCAGCGTCACACACTTGCTACCAATTAAGAGGACGAAAATACGTCAAGATTCTCAACTTTTTTTGGCCTACCCCTGCACCATAACAGGAGTCACACACTCGCTACCTAGAGTGGGCATGGGCAAGGTCCCACACAAGACCCGGCCTGGTGTGAGGTGTTACATGTTCGAGGTTTACTAAAAAGTTAACTGAGGCGGGTTAAACTGAAGTTCTATGCTCAACTCAAGTTAAAGTTAATTTTAGAGATCAGTTTAGGAATTAACTTTAAATAGATCGTACCTTCTGCCAGTTTTCATGAGGTATTCATGGAAATTTAGTTTGTGACTGCGAGTGGGTTAGCAGCATTATGAAAATCCAATCAGTGACCTCCGGTGGGGCCCGTCGAAGTCGAAGTGTTTTGATTCTCGGTCACCAAAGTCACTCCTTGAGAACTCTATCATCAGGGAATGCACTCTGTTTTTCTCTCCAGGTTTCCCAGCACGCACTGCTGCATTCTTCTTAAAATTATTTAATCCTGGGTTGCTTTAAGATTTTTAAGATAAGAGTCAAGGCCTGGCCAGCTTATTTTCTCCAAAATATTCGATTCTCTTGTAATTCTGCATTTTACTACCGCTTCCATATGCTCTACCTCTACAATTTTAAATTTTCTACCACTACAACTTTAAGTTCCTTTACCACTATAACTTCCTCTACCATAACAATTTTAACTTTTTCTACCACTACAACTTCAGTTGTGTCGCTTCCACTGCCTCTCCATTAAATGCTCTTCATAAGCCCAATAACTTCACTACGCCCCAATAAAAATATATATGCAAGAAGAGGACCACACCAAGCAAGCGAACGCTGCAAAGACACCGTCAGATCGATTAACGAACAAG
This sequence comes from Platorchestia sp. MABIK, assembly GCA_014220935.1. Taxonomy (NCBI): domain Eukaryota; kingdom Metazoa; phylum Arthropoda; class Malacostraca; order Amphipoda; family Talitridae; genus Platorchestia; species Platorchestia sp. MABIK. The sequence goes on along the minus strand of JACJUY010000840.1, from coordinate 93,180 downwards.
AATCTATTACGGGCCATCGAAAATTGCCTGACTTCCGACGTTCCCTTGTCATTTGCAGCTGAAAAGACAAGGACAATTGCTTTAGGTGCTTATTTCAAGCCAAAAAGCCCGAAATCAAGGGAAGACGAAGCATGCAAGTTTGCATTCTGATATTCAAGCAGGCAAGGAAATTTCTTGAATGTACAGAAACGACCAGAAAGATAAAGTGCATTGGAACAAGCGCTACCGATTCTCGTGTTAAGTGGTGTTTCGCATTAGCTGTTGCTTCGAGAAGGGGCAAGTCCCTAAGTGGGGAAGTAATAAGAGTTAGCGCAGCGTTCTGCGTCAAAATATGGGACCACAAACTGTTGTGAGCTCATCGTAATTGACGGGTGTGCGACTGCAGACGTGTCTTGATCACCGCTTGTCCTGACGCATGCGGTTCCCAACTCGTCAACTTGGTTTTGCCTGCGGAATTGGAAGATGTGCGCCGCTGTCACGGGTTGGAAAGCATGTTAGCTTTCGACTCTCTTTCGAATACCATAAAGCAGGGGTTCTTAATCCCTGGGTCGCGACCCATAGTTGGGTCGTCGAGCCATTTCATTGGGTCGTCGAGCCATTTCATTGGGTCGCCGAGCCATTTCATTGGGTCGCCGAGCCATTTCATTGGGTCGCCGAGCCATTTCATGGGGTCGCTAAAGGTTTGTGTAACATAAAGATAAAAATCCTTCGTATAACACTAAAATACTATAAGTTATATCAATCAAAGGAGGCTTGGGTCGCAGCACTTATTTTGGGCAAATTTTGGGTCACTGACAAAAAAAGATTAAGAACCACTGCCATAGAGGGTAATTAGTTCCAAAGTTATACGGAAAGATGACTAGCTCTAACGACTTTCACGAATTCAATGACACAAAATAAGCTGGCCACGTAAATTTTACTGCACTGCTATCTTTTCTACCGCAAGAGCGAACCGTTTTTCATGGAGCTTTTTCCTTCAGAAGATTACAGTCTTCACTATAGAGATGTACCGAGACGAGGTTGATTTATCATTATGCATTTCATAGGCCTATAGTACATTCGGCTATCTTTCGAATAACATAGAGGGTAAACCGTTCAAAAGTTGATTAGAAAACTGCTTCTGTTTTATACAGGGTGTTTGGACGCGATAAATTTATTAATGTGCTTTTCACATGCCTTTAGTACACTCGGCTATCCTTCGAGCACCGTACCGGATAAGCAGTTGAAAAGTTAGACTGAAATCTGCTACTGTTTTGTGTAAGGTGGGTATCTTGACGAGATTGATTTATTAACGTGATTTTCACATATCTATGTTTATTTAACTGAAAGTAATGTAGTTAAGTTATAATTTATGGTATATGTGTACAAATATAAATTTCTATTAACTTGTACGGTGTATTGAATTATGTTGGGCACAAATAATTGACTTTAAAATAGGTAGTCATGTCTCTAATAAAACTATGTCATCATTTTTCAATCACAAACTAACGTTGAATTTTTTCAGTGAGAAAATTTAGTTTCATAAGTTACTAAGGTATATCAAGGGGGAACTACGCGCGGCAGGTGTACCCAAGAGGCGTACAACATCCAAAAGATAATACAACATACAGAAGGTAAAACAAAAGACGCTCAACATACAGAAGGTAAAACAAAGAGACGCTCAACATACAGCAGGTACAACAAAGATACGTACAACACAAGAAGCATACAACATTCAAAGGTATTACAATATACAATACAACATTCAAAAGGCATTACAACATACAATACAAAATTCAAAAGCAATTACAATATACAAGACAACATTCAAAAGCTATTACAACATACAATACAACATTTAAAGCTATTACAGCATACAAAACAACATTCAAAAGCTATTACAACATACAAAAAAACTGTAATGTGCTTCTTGCTTCCCGCTGATGGGAACATCGTTGTTATAATTCGCGTGTCAGATTATTCGCTGGAGCATGATCTTTTAAATATTTCAATCGTCGTGACATACATATATTCGTCACAATTATTATATTTTCTATGATTTATTAATCAAATTGAAGCTGCCACCACCCATTAAGGGAACATTTTACTATTTATTAATATTATATTCGAATGTTTTTCTGTAATCTTCGGTAACGTGATCTGCGGTAATCATTTTCATTCATTTCTTACGAACGATCGTCTCTTTTTCTCTCCTGACTCATCTCACCACAAAAGGTAAAATAAAAAGGCATCTCCAATCGAAAGGGATATTACATATTAATGAATGTTATCACTCTATGACAGAATACGCATCCTACATACTTAGAATTTTGAAATAAGAGCATAGATAGGTAAACGAGGGAAACTCATCTTAATGGGTTGATGTTGCCAGGTCGGTTCCTTACAGTCGATCCACAGTTTCAGCATCATGGCTGACCGGTAACGTTGGAGGTTACGCTCGGCGGCACAATATGATCACTTAGCGAAGGTGTGCTAACGTTAGTGTTATACATATTGTTGAGGGCTCGAATGTGTTTGATAATTTAAGTGGATACTGTTGATTTGATGATTTATCTTTTAAAGCAAGAGGTATACCAGAGGTATATGCATCCTCAGTCCTAACGGACCGGGGCAGTTTATCGTTCACAGCCCCACTTCTCTATCGTATCGCTGCCCGTGCTCTACTCTCTCCCCCTCATGAAGGCAAGCCTCTCGGTCGACGCCACCTCCCTGAGTTGCTAGTTAATAATTTTGATATTAACGCTCTAAAATATAAAGAGGAGCTACTTCCTAAACAATTCAAATACATGGATAATTAATTCAATAAATATAGTTATAATAAAATCCCGTTTAGAATACACAATATTAAGAAAAAAACAACATGTAATCGTACGTTGAAGTTCCTGACAATTTTCTGTTGGCGTTTCTTCCTCGTCATAACGATTTTTGATGTCCGTCCTTGTCGGGGCGCTCTTTCCAGAAGGTTCGTGATGATGTTCTCGCAGACTCAGTCTTACAAATGTTCTTTTAGAACGTTCAATGGATTGCAATGCTGGTCAGTCATCTCCTCCAGTTCTTAGCGTTGTTTCCTTTTTTTCTTTGGTCGGAGACCAAAGACAATTATACTGGAGAGTATAACAAAACATTCAAAGCTATTACAACATACAATGTAACATAACAGAAGGAATAACAAAGAGACGCTCAACATAGAGCAGGTACAACAAAAATACGTACAACACAAGAAGCGTACAACGTACAAAAGGTGTATCAAAGGGATGCACAACATACGTACAGAAGGGACAACAACGTGCAACACAGCAAAGAGCAGGCATAACACACAACACAACGGGCACACAACCAGCCCCACACACCCGACACACGGCGCTGACACAACACGGTCTGCACATGACGAAGTCACGTCGATCTTTAAGGCGTTCCCATCACTCAAGCGAGAGAAATTAACCTGCATTTACATGACTCTGCTCATCGAGTTTGGTTACGAATGTCGGCCGTGGCGACGCGCGTGCACCGGGCCCTGAGACGTGAACGTGCGCAGCAGAGGGTGTATATTGTACTGGAAATCTCGTGGTAATAGTAGCGCAATCCAGTTAATTGTATTGACTGAATGGTATCTGTGATACCAATAGTGAATTTACTCCTGATGTGCGTAGCAGAGGGGTATATACTTTACTGTTAATCTTATAGTAATAGTAACCCCATTTAAATTATTATATTGAGAGCAATGTAATTGGGATACCCATAGTGAATTGACTCCTGTTGGGCGAAGTAGAGGGCTTCAAATATTGCCGAAGATATACAGTTATAGTAATAGTAACACTATTCGATTATTTGAACAAATGCGTCATTTAATAGTGAGTAAAAACGATAACGTTCTTTAAGGTGCATTTAATGAGTTAAAGTTTCACTTACATTCTGTGATGCCAATTTTATTTTTTCACTTCTTATGAATGCGAATATTATTTCCAGAAGCATACGCAAGTAGGGGTACGAGCAAAGTGTACTTCTCATACGCAAGTAGGAGTACGAGCAAAGTGTACTTCTCATACGCAAGTAGGAGTACGAGCAAAGTGTACTTCTCATACGCAAGTAGGAGTACGAGCAAAGTGTACTTCTCATACGCAAGTAGGAGTACGAGCAAAGTGTTCTTCTCATACGCAAGTAGGAGTACGAGCAAAGTGTACTTCTCATACGCAAGTATGAGTACGAGCAAAGTGTACTTCTCATACGCAAGTAGGAGTACGAGCAAAGTGTACTTCTCATACGCAAGTAGAAGTACGAACAAAGTGTACTTCTCACACGCAAGTAGGAGTACGAGCAAATTGTTCTTCTCATACGCAAGTAGGAGTACGAGCAAAGTTTACTTCTCATACGCAAGTAGGAGTACGAGCAAAGTGTTCTTCTCGTACGCAAGTAGGAATACGAGCAAAGCGTACTTCTCGTACGCAAGTAGGAGTATGAGCAAAGCGTACTTCTCACACGCAAAAAGCGTACTTCTCACACGCAAAAAGCGTACTTCTCACACGCAAAAAGCGTACTTCTTACACGCAAAATGCGTACTTCTCACACGCAAAAAGCGTACTTCTCATACGCATAAAGCGTACTTTTTATACGCAAAAAGCGTACTTTTCATACGCAAAAAGCGTACTTCTCGTGATACACAAAAAGCGTACTCACACGCAAAAAGCATACTTCTCACACACAAAAAGCGTACTTCTCACACACAAAAAGCGTACTTCTCACACACAAAAAGCGTACTTCTCGCACACAAAAAGCGTACTTCTCACACACAAAAAACGTACTGTTCACACACAAAAAGCGTACTTCTCACACAAAAAAAGCGTACTTCTCACACACAAAAAGCGTACTTCTCATACACAAAAAGCGTACTTCTCAAACACAAAAAGCGTACTTCTCACACACAAAAAGCGTACTTCTCATACACAAAAAGCGTACTTCTCAAACTCAAAAAGCGTACTTCTCACACACAAAAAGCGTACTGCTCACACACAAAAAGCGTACTTCTCACACAAAAAAAGCGTACATCTCACACTCAAAAAGCGTACTTCTCATACACAAAAAGCGTACTTCTCAAATACAAAAAGCGTACTTCTCAAACACAAAAAGCGTACTTCTCATGCACAAAAAGCGTACTTCTCACACGCAAACCAGAGTATGAGCAGAGCGTACGCGCAAGCAGACTCCCCTACTCACTAGATCATTGCACAGGAGGTCCAATTGCCCCTAAAGAGCTCCTGTATAAATGATCGCTCGTGAAATGAAGAAAGTGATGCTCTAATGGAAAATTATATGCGATCGAGTAGGTATCCGTCATTTTAAATTTCATGCAAAATTAGCCACCTCGCCGGAAAGGGATATGTGCCATCAAACTGAACGTATCGAACGTCACTGCTCAAACTTCTGCTGGGTGCTTCCTCGTGTAGACATCCCCTCTGGAGGATACAACTATTGTATCTATGGGACTTGGCGCTCCCAGGGGAATATGTCGGGTCCCGAGATAAATGTTAGGAAGACCTTCGTTTAGTTGAATTAAAATAAGTTTTTTTTCGTTACAAGCCGTATTTGAAAATCTTTACAGACCATTTTTGAAAATCTTTACGAACCCGCTTTAAAAATCTTTACGAACCATCTTTAGAAATCATTACGAACCATCTTTGAAAATCTTTACGAACCATCTTTAAAAATCATTACGAACCATCTTCAAAAAAATTTTTAAAACCATTCTTTGAAATCTTTACGAACCACCTTAAAAATCCGGCTCGAGATCGTGCGTGATATTTTATTGAGAACGTAATGGAAACTGAAGGAAATTTTTTTTGAGAAATTTTCTGTATATAATTTGCTTTTCAGTGAATGTCCCACAACACCGGCATGTTAACTCTTGCGGAAGATGCAGGCTTTATTCCATCGCGTTTTCACACAGCTATTACCAAATGAAAAGACTAATGCGTTATAAAATAAACTGATCAGCACAAAGAAACTCGTATAAGCCAACTTTGAGTGGCGTAATGGAATCTTAATTTTAGTATGTCATTATTGAGGTCTCGAGGTGATCGTTAGGTAGGCCTCCTTATTATTGAAATAGAATCAATTTTATTCAGTCACCGACCATTTTTATCGGTCCGCTGTTGTCTTTTTCAACAACTGTTAATTTTTGCTTCATCTTCAATCATGTTCAATCATAAACCTCCTCAATCTTATTGTTTCTGAAAGCCGGGTGTGGAGACACACCTAGTGCTTAGATTGCCCGTTCCCTTTATCCATCCTAAATAATGCCTTCCTCCTTACTCTCTTGGGAGCACTTTTGTTATGGAATGGGAAGCATGAGCTCGCACATTATGTAATTTATTACTGAAGACAGGCGCGTGTGTGGAAAATTATTAGGGCTGTAGTTTTTGTAGTATGTGATTATGAACATTGCTTGTTACTGCGCCAATTAACCCTGTAAAGTTTAAACTGTGGAAACTCGCGATTTTTAACTTTAAATTAATGAATATGTTATCAATAATGTTACCACAATGCGCTACTTGAAACAATTTTTTTGGCTGCTTTTTTACCAATGCTATATGCAGCAGTTTCTTGCGGAGCTCCTCATATCACTGAAGGTAAATATTTGTCTTTGCAAAACAGTCGAAATCGCAAGCAAGTGGAATTTGTTAATAAAATGGCATGCTAATCGCTCGTGTTGATTATTAAACATTAAAAAAAGCACGTGCGATTATGAAGTACAAAATCTCAATTCAAAAATGATTTTGAGCGACTGCACATTCTAACTCCAAAATTACCATTTTTTTCGATCTTCATCGAAGTTAATTCGAAGCAGTTTAAGCTCAATAAGAACATTTTAGCAGCCCTTGTACGCCCATAACCGGCGATAATCTGCCTTGCACGGCCCCTACACAGCTGACTTAAAGCGCTTACACCGCTCAATACCGAGATTTTCAATCCTTTTGTTATTGAACTGCGTTGACTTTTAGTTGGGGTGTTGACGGGATTACTGGCGTCACGGAAGAAGTTGAGTTTAAGAAAATCAACAGCAAATGACATCAGATGGATAAGACAGATGGAGCGTTCGCGCCAGCACGGTCAGTGTTCATTTCGTATTTACTAGTGTAAATATACTCTAGGGTAAATTCGAATTATTAAGGGTAAATATACCGTAGGGTAAATTCGAATTTCCGAGGGTAAATACACCTTAATGTAAAGTTTTGAAATTCGTTGGGTAATGTTTGTAACGGTTATAAAGGAAAGCTTCAAGTAAAGTATGTTATAAGATTTTACGCGTCGCATATCATGTGAGGAAATAGTACCGATAAGATAATTGCATTTGTTTTCCTGTGACAAATCTTTTCATGGACCTGATGTTAAAATTTTGTCAATTGCAAGTACGGGTTTCGAAGTATGTAGACGATATTAGAATTTTTGATGGTCATTGATATATTTTCTATTTTTTGTAATTGTACCTCCGGTATGAAACCAAACGCGTGAAACTAACCATAAAACGAAACCACTTTGGAAACTCCACAATCTCTTATGAAGTTTTATTGCAGAATAAATTATGCAGGTCACTTTCCTGCGATTGTGTCAGTTTGGCAAGCAATTGAACTACGTGCGCAAATCATATATCAAGTGAATAAAAAATCAATAATTGAATGAAAAAGAAACAAGCATCTTCAGGCACTGCAGTCAAGTTAGGAAACTATCTATGACAAAAATCTCAGAAATATTTAGTCATTATGTGCCTCATTTTTCAAATCTTTGTTTTCTCCTTTCACTTGGTTCCAGTAAACTTTTAGAATTTAAACTTGCGTACTTCATTGTTTACCAAAGGTAAATAATCAATTAACAAACAATGACGCTGTTACTTGAACCTAAGCTAAATGGCAAGATCATGAGTTTTGAAACCTAAAATATTAATTTCAATATATTTAACTTCAGGATGGGAGGGCTATTAAGCCCACCTTCCAATGTTAAGTTGCATTGAAGATTTTATTTCATTGGTTAACAATTTTGTAACACATTTTCCCCTTATGACTTCACAGCCACATAAATGCATTTGAGTGCAACGATCTCCAACATGTAGAAATTTTTGCTTCCTGTACATGTAAGCTTCATCGCTGGTGAATAACCCTATTTTTATGGCAACCATAAGAGTTTTACATTTTTAGTTTTTATCCAAAATAGCAAGTAAAATAGTAGCTATATTCCTGAGTAACTTTCAAGAAGATGCTTCTCAAACTATCGCCCTCAGAATGTACATGCACTTATTCATGGTTTGTTATAATTAAAAACTTTATCGACTCCTCCCCAAACCATCTGTTAGAGTTCCTCTGCAAATTGGCTTCAAATCAGGTCATGTACTCTTGGGTAATTGAAAGTTTTGCAATTGGTTACTTTCAAAAGGGAGAAAAATTAAAAATTAATGAATCATGCAAAATAATTTTCGAGTTCCTACTAATAATCCATGATTATAACTATTCACGCTTTGGAAATCACTTCCCCAAATCACGAGAGCATATTTTGAGTATTTTTCAATTGCATTCTTCATGCTAGTTATATATTTTAACCGAATATCTTATGTGTTTCTCTGATAATAATCTATATTTCGTAGCATATTTTAAGTATTTTACAATTTTTCTCGTCATGTTAACCATATTTTTTAAGCATCAAATGTTCTTAGTGTACCGCTGATAATAATCTCTACTCGTCAACATATATCGAGTTTTTCACAATTTTACCTATGTTAATCACATTTTTCAGGCGTATACCTTCTTACGCGTTTCGCTGATAATCTCAAATCTGCAGAAAAGTTGGTTCCAACCACGACAATAATTAAGTAGATCATCTGTGCTCCGACGTGGTGGGACTGCGTTTGGTGCACCGAGTTATCAAATGACCAGGCGATGAAATATCGATATCGCGGATCTAAAACTATCGATCTTTGGATGAGAGTTTAAAACTTTATATGAGCATTTCAAGGGATTATTGAGAGCCACTTAAGGGATTAAGACCCTTTATGTGTCACAGGTTATCGATCACTTGTAATCCTGATCGCGCGCTGCATGTGACAAGTGATTCTTTAAGAGATCAAAGGAGATTTCGGAGGGGAGGGATTGAGATGAAATAATGATATTGATTGTTTCGTAACTACAAATTAAAACTTGAGTGCCTAAAGTTGCATAATAAATGGTAAATTCACTTAACAAGTAAGTAAATGTTCCGCATAAGTAAAGACTAAGCAGCATAATGCATGTTTAGAGCATGTAAGTAGCTCGAGTTGTGAACAAATTCTGAACCATTGCGTCTTTTAGCAATGTCATCTACGAGGGCTATTTGTTCCATCTGTGTCAGCATGAGGACTTGATCTAATAGCTCCTTAGCAGAATTATATATAAATATATCAAATTCTCCTGACGAGCTATGCAGTACATAGGATGGACATGTTTATATATATATTAATTATTATACGTATATGTAATTAAATATAAATATATTCTTGTGGATTTTTTATCATCAGACGCTCAAAACCAAGCGCAAAATCCACCCTGAACTCAGGATGACGATACAATCGATGCGCATATCAGACCTTTGATCATGTCATTTCACGAGTTGAGCTCACGGACAGCTTCACATTGTGAATGGAATCGCATCGGGGATCTTGTGCGATTTAGAATCTCTACAAATCCTGAGATCCTGTACGCCTGTCACGGGCTGCTCTGCAACTGTCCACGTGCGTGTAGTTCAACAGGTGCTGGTGCCCCGGGCAACGATTGAGACAATCTTACTACAATCTTACTACAATCTTACTACAATCTTACTACAATTTTACTACAATCTTACTACAATCTTACTACAATCTCACTACAATCTTACTACAATCTTACTACAATCTTACTACAATCTTACTACAATCTTACTACAATCTTACTACAATCTTACTACAATCTTACTACAATCTTACTACAATCTTACTACAATTTTACTACAATCTTACTACGCATGACAGGTCCGGTGTCGAGCGTGAGCGTAGGTTGCATGTCAAGCGTATGTGCGTACAAGCGATCTTTGGATGGTAAGACATCATCTTTTATGAACCTATACTTGTGTAGTAAAAATTTAAACCTAGTTGATCTCTAATTGAATGAAGCATCGCATTTTTTGAATACCTGTAAGCGAATTTCGCCTGCACACATTGAAAGTAGCATAGAAAGATGTATTACTTTAACCCAAATAACCTAACTTAACCTAAATATAGGAGCATAAAAAGATGTATTGCATTTGTACATGATCTTTGTACAGAGTGCTCTAGTATGCTCTTTGTGTTCTTCCAATAAACCATGTTCCAGAACACATAGTAGGCAAACACTCACATTTTCATTGTGTAATTAGGGATGTTGGAATCTCCTGTGTGTTATTAAAAGTAATTAAAATTGAATAATTTATAGTAATTAAAGCGTCCCGTACTCCAGTACTAGTGTGTATATGCATACTACATCCTGAAAATGATTAATTACGCGATTACTAATTATAAAATTATTGATCATTCAATTGCTGGATGTACGATCATTTACCACGTGATAACTGATCATGCAATTATTAATTATGCAATTGCTAGTAAAGTAATAGGAACGATTTAAAATTGTAAATTTTGTCGTGTAAGATCGTAGATAATATTTTATCACCAACGGTGATGTAAAGTATCGTGTTTTATGCAAGCTACAAAAGGTATATACAACGCTTCCCGTATGGGTGCATGTGTTATAAGCCAATTTAACCCCTTTTGGGGATTGAGAGAATGTTCAATTTTAACCACCGAGAATCAATTTAACCCCCGAGAATCTATTTAACCACCGAAAATCTATTTAACCACCGAGAATCTATTTAACCACCGAGAATCTATTTAACCACCGAGAATCAATTCAGCTCCCGACCCAAGATAGAAAAGAATGTTCGTCACACACGAGCACACACAACTCCTTCAGCACATGTTCCTCCAGAGCCAACCTGCGGACTATATGTCATGTTACTCACACAATATCTCCTTTTCGTCACGATCGAACTCACCAACCTATCGATCACTACCTCCGCCGTCATTACCTCAGTGGCTGTTGCCTCTTGACTAATTACCTCCCTGCACCACAGGTCAAATTTATCACCTTAAGGCCGGGTTATGTTATGGTAGTACAGAAATATTGCGCCGACACACTTGCTGCTGTTCTGCGGCATCCTTCAGTGGCCTGTACAGCCCGTGCACGTCCAGACAATTCTTCTTAATCGAAAGTAAATTTTCCTAATCCAAAGTGAATTTGGCTAATGTTTTTGCTTTCTTCGCTCTTGCGTGTGGGGTATTAAATGCTAATAAGCTGTTGAGGCTGATGTTTTTAATGCGATGTGAAAAATATGGCTGCTTGGTTGAACTTATGGAATATTTTAAACCACGCAACAGGATTATAGCTTTTGCAATTTGCTCTTTGTGATCACTGAATAAACGACAACATTGACTTATTTTCGCAATTTTCCCTTTATGAAATTTTGGCTACATTGCGAATTCTTTTTGTTTCTCTATATAAGGCTTATAAGTAGCATTTCAAATTGCTTCTTATAGCAAAATTTCGGTGCTTTTTTAAGCTTTGAAATGCTTATGTTTCTCGTGCTCATCAGAGTAATTCTGATTGCATCTCATGATGATTAAAGTTGCATTTCATGATAAAAACAGTTGAGTTTCACGAGTTTTACAGCTGCATTTCATTATTATAGTTGCATTTATGATGATGATAGCTGCATTTCATGATGATAATAGCTAGGTTTCATGATCATAGTTGCATTTCATGATGATCATAGATGCATTTCATGATGAATATAGTTGTAATTCATGATACGTTTAAATATGATTCAGCGAGGATTATGGCTGGATTTAATGATGCTTAAGATTGCAGTTCATGATGCTTTTAAATACTCAACAGTAAATTAAAATGAAAAATGTATGACTCATGATGCAAATGGTTAAATTTAGAAATGTGTCGCACCATGATATACTTATGTCTAAGAAATGACCAGGATATGTGTCTAGTATTCCCTCAAATTTAAATTCATGAAAAAAGTTTAATCCCGAGTTCAACTAATTTTTTCATGAGCTGGAGTAACAGTTCATTGCAAATAAACCTCACAAGCACAAAGATAACGTTTGAGTCCTCATAAATGGTGTAGCTTTTGTCCAAGTCACAAAGATGAAGCAAGAAACAATAACTATTTTTGAGTAAGAGAATCGAAACTGTAGAGGTGAAGTCCATGTCAGAGACACATTTAATTACTTAAATTTATGAAGACAAACATCCAAAAGTGAAGTCCTAGACGCATTTAATTCTCATTTAACTATCTTGAAGTCCTAGATGCATTTAATTCTCATGTAACTATCTTGAAGTCCTAGACGCATTTAATTCTCATTTAACTATCTTGAAGCCCTAGACGCATTTAATTCTCATGTAACTATCTTGAAGTCCTAGACGCATTTAGTTCTCATTTAACTATCTTGAAGCCCTAGACGCATTTAATTCTCATTTAACTATCTTGAAGTCCCGAAAGCGAAGCTGCGGAGGTGAAGGCTGAGTTCATAACCTGGTCTTTTCACCACCCAAGGCGCAATGAAGTCATTAGTTTCAACTCCAGTACTTGGAGCAATCCATCCCGAGAGTCGGGATCAAATAATCCCGTGAGGGAAGTGGTCTCTCTACCATTACAATAACAGAATAAGGGACGCCATCTTCGTTATGAGCGCCCCCACCACAATAAATATCACCGAATAGGCCTCAATTGAGTACAGTTTGAGCAGAATTTACGGCCTCCATTTTGTTCGGTCGGCCAAGAGCCGTGCCTCGTCAGGAAACGTTCCTGCCAATTTCGAGCGCTGTGCAGTAAAAATGCCTAATGACCACCCTGAGCGGGCAGTTAGTCATACACCTACACCTCGTTCGCTTAACGAGGCTTCACGTTCTTCACTTCTTATTCTCACGAATCCCAGCAATTGATCAACTATGGTTATAAATCTCCTCGATTCTTCGATATGTGTCCGTAAAAATCCTCGATGTTCTTCCATGGGTCTCCTCGAAAATCTTCGTTGCCATTCCCTTGGTGTTCTCGGAAATCCTTGATGTTATTCCAAAAGTGTTCTTGGAAATCCATTCATCCACTCTACCTTTATTTGCGTAAATCTATTCAGTGTCTTTCGCGTAATTATCGTCTGTTGATTGTTTTTTGTTCTCGGAAACCATTCCAGTATTCCAAATACCTAAATTTTAATCCTTCTGCTCTTCAGTAGGCTTAGATTAGTTCAGTTTATCTGTGTATCCCATGCTATGGGGACTGGCGCTCCCAGGGAGGATACCGTTAGGTTACCTCAGCTGCAGATCGACCCCCAGGATTTCTGTCTGTCGAGCCCTCTTTGCTTAACAGTTTACATGCCTTCTTGCAAAAATTCTAGATTGAACACGAGAGCTCAAAATTACAAATTTTTTTTTAATGAAATATGAATGTTCGGGAAGTCTTGGTAAATGATGCATGAATGTTCGTGGGCAGGATCAAAATAACCGTGAATTTATGCGCACGGATAATTGGAATGCACCCATACAGAAAAAAATGAAGTATGAAGGTAAGTGTATATTTTTCAAAACCTCATAAAATAACTCCAGTGAAATATTTCCCAAAACTCACTGAATGACTTTTTGGTGACCCAATCCTGAGCAATGTGTCGTGGCATTGTGATCTCAGGTGTGAGAGAGCCAAGGTCTAATAATTTGACGCATCGTCATCTTAAGTATTTTTACATAACCAACTTAACAGCTCGAAAACTGGGTTACAGAATCACTACAAACACTAACCGTGTCATGCGGTGTACCTTCATAACACGCACTGTGAACTGCTCCAACCTGCGTCACGTACATACCATTCTTCGTAAATGTTTTTCTAATTTCCTATCACGCCCATTCTTAAGAATTGTTTTTGATTGCTCACATTAAGCATCAGGAACAATTCTCTTATTATGTAAGTATTTACAAACTTTAACTGTAAAGTGTGCAATAGTATTTTCACAGACAGAGCAGTGCTCAACCACTTCCGGTTTCTGACTCTGTACGAGTTTGCAATTGTCAAAATTGATGCTGGTGGAGTATAACTCTAAGGTTCAAAGATGAGCTTGAATTGTTAAACAAATTTCAGTATCAGTACTAGAATGCAGAAAATTTCGAACGCGTTTGTTCTATCTTCAAATTTTTACGTTGGAAACAGGATACTTAAAATCTTTTACTAACACTTAAAATCTTTTACTAGTACTTAAAATTTTTTGTTAGTATAACTTTTTTCTCAAAACTAAGAAAAAAATAGGGCAAAAGTATTACCTGAAACAAATTTTCCGATTCAAGCCAATTTGTCCTCATTAAATACTTTGAAACTACTGGTTATGTTTCTACCCAACTCTCGCATCCAGAGCATATTTTGTGATATTTTTAAATGAAACACAGAATAACGCCGTTTTTTCGAACATTTAAAGGATAGTCTTAAATATTTCCGCATTAATTCGTTTCCAGCAAAACTCAAAAGTGAAGAAATCTCCAAATCTTGACCTCGAGCCTTGCTTTCCGTAACAAAGAATCATAAAATCCTTCCAGGAATTCCAGAACCATTGCTCAACATCCAGCCCAGCCAGTCTCTCATATGAAGACATTCGTTTTTCTCAAATTGAGTTATCAGAAACGCTATTCCTAACACGCCGATCGAAGGTGCAAGAGGTTCTCGAGCACCTTTCATCTAACTTACAGTCGAGCATCAATAATTTTTCGCCGTCGGACCCCCTGGAATTAGAAGCCATAGAGCCATCTCTAAATGGCGCCATTACGAGAAGTTGCTCGTCCGAACGCTGGTGGTCGGCGCCCTGCGCAGGGTGTGCGCGTAGAGCTGGACTGCACATTTTATACTTTGGTGCTGTACGATATAGTTTACTCTTTGGTGTTGTACGATATACATAGTTTACTCTTTGGTGCTGTACGATATACATAGTTTACTCTTTGGTGCTGTACGATATAGTTTACTCTTTGAGGCTGTACGATGTAGTTTACTCTTTGGTGCTGTAAGATACACTTTTCACTTGGTGCAAAATTGTGCGCTTCCATTTTGGTGATGCACTGTGCGCTTTACACTTTGGTGCTGCACGGTACAGTTTACACTTTGAAGCTGCACGATACACCCAACAATGACACTTTAGTTTCACGTACCGGCACTCAATTGCTCTGCTAATCACTGCCGACACTCGCCCTACAGTCATGCCACCTTTGGCGCGCCGATTGTGGGGCTTTGAAGATTGATTTGAAATCCACCTCAATGTTGCTCAGATACTGGGTAAATTTCAGTGAAAATTACTTGCATGTTCTCCTGGGGAAATTGCTCTTTGTCGTGTCTTTTTTTTGTGGTTAAGTGAACATACTTGTTGAATTAATCGACAGGGTTTTAAAAACTGAGTAGTAAAATGGAGGAATAGTCAGCAGAATTGTTGGCTTTAGTACTTCAAAACATGCCATTTATTTTTTTCTTCTAAATAAGAATACCAGTGAAATTCGAGAAACGTGTTTTCACTTCTAAGAAATTATCATTTTTCATTCGAAAATGAGCTTCTCCTATTTTATTTGTAGTTTGATGCACTAATTCTGATCGATAGTCATTCATTTCTCGTAAAATGTAATCATTGGAGATAATGTATTTGAAATGTATTGTACGTACTCGTTTTCACCTATTAAACTGCTCAATGTTATTACCTCGTTAATACAAGGCATTAAATCGTTAATAGAAGTACATTTGTGAAACTTCGTGATACGCTGAATCTCAGCCAATCAGTGTCTCCATACCAATGCATGGCTACCAGAGTAAACGTTATTTGCTTCGAGAAAAAGTGACGCGAAGTCACTTTTAACTTGTCCAGGGCTTTCGTTGTCTAATACTTTATGCTATTCCTAATCTAAAACTCATTGACTTCAATGTGTTGCCATCGTATGGGAGAGGCTGAGAATAAAAAACGAATTTCTACTTCTGGTTATCTTTCAATATGAAAAATCGAAAGGCTCCTGTTATCAATTTGCTAGGGTTTTCAAAAAAATTAACTTTTTAAAAAACTGACTCCATCTCAACAACTATATAGCGATGCCGGATAACACCAATTGTAAAATCCCGAATTTTGCCACTTCAAAAGCAATATAACCTACGGTTGACGTTAAAAAATATGATAAACAAGACAATACCGGTTTTTAACTAGTAAATTGTACACGGAATACATTTTACTTAAATAACTTAGCTTTCATTTGCTGATAAATATGAGAGAAAGGATTGAATGAGGGAGCAATCAATGTCTGAACAATTTGTCCGATCACGACTCTGCCCAATTCTTGTTTACACATGAAATAAGAACTTCAAGCAAGCTTTCAAAACCTGAATTTTGTATAAATAGAGAAGTAATTACGCTTTATGAACACACATTAATATTTTAAGTTCAACAGAGTCCTGACTCGACATGTTTCATGAAGCTATGATCAATCCTCACGTTCTGGAATGGCATTTTATTTAGGTTCTTACATTTTAAACTAATAACTATTTACTTTCTTATATTCTTTGGCCAAAATCAATTCGTCCACATTTCCTGTTCCCCTACCTCAATTGGACATGAGAATTTATAATCTGCACTTCGATTGAAATTACCTCTCATTTTCAAGATTTCTCTTTAATAGCATCAACATTGAAATTCTTCTAAGTCATACACGCATTCTACTCGGCACTATTCAGCTCTTATTTTTAAAGTCCTGCGTTCCATCGGTGGTGAACCAATTAACCAGCCCCTCGAAAATAAACGTTGCTCAATAATTCCAGCGTACGATCTCAGCTCGCCTGGAATACAGGAAACGTTCTGAGAGCCCACTCCATGTGCAGGAAAGCCACGTCCGATCATTTTCGGGACCTCGAAATCTCCTTCCAATGCACGCACCTCCGTTACACTTGTACCACTTCTCGTTTTTTCAAAGCACTCGAGAGTTTCTCCGCCCGACAAGTTGTCTGTTGAAAGACTAACTGTCGATGAAGGCTATAATGGCACTTCTGCAAACGCCCGGCCAATCCAGAGCGAATCGTTAAGTGGAGTTCTCGGACCGAAAAATGCACTTGTTACCCTTCTCAATTGGCACGATGCTTCAGGATTTAAGGTTTCGGGGCTCTGAAATATGACTTTTTGCAAAGCTTAGGGGACGACTAGCAATGCATTTTCATTGCACGATTGTTCGACTGCGAGGGTGCTTATCAAAAGGCTCTAGTAATAAGAACATACAAATGGAGTTTTGAGGTGAAAGTTGGGGCGATTTATCCCGTGCTATGCGAAGCGTGTGTTTATGTCTGTAAAAAGACTTGCGAAAATCTTTAATTCTGTTGGCTTTATAAACGATACTTGCTTATGCTTTCTGGTAACCAGAGTTTCATTTTAAATGTCATTTCAAATGAACTTGATAAATTTTGTAAGCAAGTCAACGTCACGGTCGGCGGAACAGTTATGTTCATGTGAAAATTTAGATTTGAAAGATAGGTGGGACTTTAGGAAATTGTGTGGCATTGAATGAGTAACATTTATTTTATATATTTGTGACGCACCACTTCACTCGTCGTAAATTCCAACGCCAAATAAAAAGACGCAAACATTTTTTTCAATATTAAAAGAGTCACTTTTGTTTTCAGAGTAAAATTTTGAAAAACTGAAATACGTAACGGAGTAAAAAAGAATACCAAATGCGCAAGATTATGAAAGTAATTTTTCGAATGGTCTGTTCCCAAATTGGTTACCAACCATTTTCTAAAACAAAACCGCCTTTGACTGTAGTGATACCAGATGAAAAAAAGTTTTCGGGAGGCTTCCTGATTTTTAGCAAAAAGGAGAGAACTAAAAATACCGTATAAAACATTTACTCGAATTAAAAATTGCAAGTAAAGCAATAAAATTGAACATTTCGAGCATGCGCTCACCTTCAGCAAAAAACAAATTTCCCTGAAAAAACATGAAATGAATTAGAAAGTTAATACATTGAAAAACAAACAAAACAAAAACTAACCTTAAAAACTACCTGTTAACTATTGACAACGGAAATGAACTAAGTTGGTTGTTTAAAATCGGCTTATCTCTTAAAATGAAGAGAGACTCTAAAATCCTTACATCGTAGGCAAATTTTGATCTTGTGAGAATTTTAAAATTACTGATGTCAAACGGGCTATTGCAATACTCTGAAAGATCCCTAATAGCTGAATGTGAAGGACTAGCTAAAATGTTTCCTGTTTGGTAACTCCTACCTCGATGCTCGGCCACCCTACAGCCTAGAGTACGCGACGTCAAACCGACGTACTCAGATGCACATCGTGCACAGCAAAATTTGTAAATTAGGGAGGCCTGCATCGCGGTAGGAAGAATGTCCTTGAAAGGAAAAAATGAGCCTATTTTGAAACTATTAACTAAAACCACCTTAAAGTTTATGCCCGGAAAGTATCTAACAAACAAATCTAAAATTTCCTTCTTCATTTCCTCCGACTGAGGTCCAAAATACGGAAACGAAACAAAGCGAATGTCCTCACAGATTGATTCCACAGAAGGCAGTTTGTTGAACTT
>JACJUY010000840.1:35218-67700 GCA_014220935.1 Platorchestia sp. MABIK | reverse complement strand
CTGTTGTTGAAAAAGTTTTTCAAATTATGTTTTGCTGTGATTTTTTCCCTGATACTTGAATGCCTGATTTTTAGGAGATAATGGTACAATTGGAAATAACTATTTAATAGTTGTCAGTATGATGTTTAGTAGTGACTAGCAAAAGTGGCAGTTAAAATGAGTTTGAAACGTGAAGCGATCCAGGTTGTTTCATTTCTACGAACGAAGTTTATCTCATTTATCCGAACAAAGAAAACAAAGATGGCCATTATGCGTGAAAACAGGCGGCGCAGGTTGACCTGTTGCATTGAAGCAAATTTGTGCAAAGTTTAATTTGGGATTCGACGAAACCAAGTGTGATAAACTCCAGTAACTACAAATCAAGACCGACTGGACTTCGGACATTCAAAATTTGATGCAAAAATAAAAAAGTGAAAGTGAATTCTAGGCATACAGACTCCATTCCCATGGAGGAGACTCGGTAGTTAGGACCACATGAATTTTGACATTAGAAGTCAGGACCGCATGAATTGTGACACCTGTTGCAACAGAAGTTCCAATTTTGTTATGGCTAGACAGGCTTAACACGTTGACTCCGATTGTGCGGTTGCTCACGGTCAGTTTGGTTAGGCTAGAAGAAGTCGTTTTGAAAAACCGGCTTTTCTGATCTAATACATTTTTAACCTTTTTGAAAAGTGTAAAGAATATACTTGAACAACAATGTATTATCTTTTACTCTAAAATTTATTTCAGAAAAAGCAGCAAAATCGTTTAAATGTTATTTTTTATTTTCCGGTTCGTAAATGAGCAATTTACCTAGTGGTACACATATGTACCACTTCAGAGTCAACGTGTTGAACTAACCTATAATCTAATCAAAAGTGACTAGCGTGAGATCTGTGACTGTCGAGTAATCTAATTAAGTAAATCAAAGATAACTAGTCTTAACTAAGCAATAAATTAACACATTGATAGCGACGTGAACCACCGGTGGTCACTGAGGGTATTTCGTCATACGGGTGACCCACAAATTTAATTATTATAAATATTGCATGAAACCCAAATGAGGGAACGATCCATTTAATGCTTTGCCACTCTAAATTTTGAATAACAAAGGTAACTTTAATTTTAGTTGAATATTGAACTTCAACTACACCCGCCGCAGTCAAAGTGTTTACAAGTCCGCTACGTTTGTGCGGTGGCTACGGTTGGTAAGATTAGGTTAGGTTAGGTTGTGAGTTGCTGAGTTGGAGAACTGACTTCATAGCTCTAATACATTTCTATCTTTCCGAAGAAGAGGGAAAATAATAATCGCTCGCTAAGATTTTACCACATACGCTAAAATCAATTTGAGCACTTTGAATGCGACCACTAAATATTAAGTTCAATGCCAAACTCAAATTTAAAGTCAATTGTAGTAAACTATTTTGAAAATACCAAACATGAACTGGATCATGCCTTCATTGAGCTTTGATTAAGTATTTATGAAAATTGAGTTTGCGACTACTGGTCGGTCAGCAGCATTATGAAAATTACCTCCGTGTACCACCGGTGGCGCACGTCGCAGTCAAAGTGTTAAAAAATAGTAGAATAATTTGAACTCCACACATTTATACAGGTGCGTCAATGAACTATGAATCTTAAGCAATCTATCTAATTTATCTTTAACGTGGAACTACCGAAATAACTGTGAACTGTTAACATTTACTGGAAATAGTTTGTCTGTAACGTGGAACTACAGAAATAACTGTGAACTGATTACATTTACTGGAAATAGTTTGTCTTTAACGTGGAACTACAGAAATAACTGTAAACTGATTACATTTACAGGAAATAGTTTGTTTTTAACGTGGAACTACAGAAATAACTGTGAACTGTTAACATTTACTGGAAATAGTTTGTTTTTAACGTGGAACTACAGAAATAACTGTGAACTGATTACATTTACTGGAAATAGTTTGTTTTTAACGTGGAACTACAGAAATAACTGTGAACTGTTGACATTTACTGGAAATAGTTTGTTTTTAACGTGGAACTACAGAAATAACTGTGAACTGATTACATTTACTGGAAATAGTTTGTCTTTAACGTGGAACTACAGAAATAACTGTAAACTGATTACATTTACTGGAAATAGTTTGTCTTTAACGTGGAACTACAGAAATAACTGTAAACTGATTACATTTACTGGAAATAGTTTGTCTTTAACGTGGAACTACAGAAATAACTGTGAACTGTTAACATTTACTGGGTGTAGTGCGTCATTGTCAGAGAATAGTCGGTACCACTGAAAACTACGTTCAATTGAATGCCTAATTTCGTCTGCACACAAGTGTCGACTGCGACTACCATTGCTAGTGCAAGTGCTCGTGTATTTTAAAACAGCATGTGAAGATAAATGTTGAATGATTAAGTATTTTCTTAAATCAGAAAATAAAATTATTAGACCAAAAGGAACTAGCAAAATTCTCTACATTATGATAATTGCATTGTATTTAATCATTATTTTGACTACTTTCATAACTATAATATAGGCCTCTGTAGGTACGATTTAGCTTCCCTGGTCAGACTGGCCATTTATCGCATTTATATTCTCTGATCTATTTTAATCTAGCGAATTTTGGCTTAAAAATCAACTTCATATGGTTACCAGATGCTGCTTGATTTTATAACCAAATTTAAACGCAAAATGCTATATTTGAGAATTTTTACCAGAAAAGGCCAATCTGACGCAACTTATCGAGCCCAAGGCGGATGCTGCGTGACTTTAAAGGCCATATTTCAAAGAAAAATACGAAACTCGGACAATGTTGATCAGAAAAAAATCAAGACTGTCGACCCCGATCACGGTGCTGCATGACTTTAAAGGTCAAATTTCATTCGAAAAAATTGTCAAACTGTATAAACTTGACCAGAATAAGGCTTATCTCGGAACCCTGATCAAGACCAACCCAGAAACTGTGTATGTTTTAAAGGGCAAATTTCATTTGTGAAATGCCAAACTTAATAATTTTGGCCAGAAAAAGGCCCATCTGGCCATCTTAATCGAGCCAAAGCCAAATACTTAGTAATTTTACGGCCCATATTCAATTTGAGAAAAGCCAAATTTGATCATTTTGGCCAGAAAAATGCTTATCTCGAAACATTTATCGACCCTAAGCCACCGTACCATAATTTTGGCCAGAAAAAGGCCCATCTGGCCATTTTAACCAAGCCAAAGCCACCCGGCCGCCTCTCGCCGCGCTGCGACGCGCGGACACAGCGCAAATACTCGACATGGCAGCCGCCCTTCCGCGCTCGCTCGGCCTTCCACTTTCGCACGCACGCAGCGAAACAAGTAAGCAAACAACACGCCTCGTTGCCTTCATGTTTCTTTGTGTCCTCTTCTTGCATCGCTAACTTTAATTTGGACTTTGCGTTAGTAAGCCCTGAATTTTTTGCCTAATATTTAGGATATGCTTTCTTGATTTGTGTTTCATCGGTAACTTTAATTTGGACTTTGCATTAGTCAGTCGTTAAGGATATGCTTTCTTGGTTTGTGTCCTCTTCTTGCATCGCTAACTCTAATTTGGACTTTGCATTAGTCAGTCCTGAATTTCTTTCCTCATGTTAACACGTTCCCTGCGTATTGGGTCAAATGCGTACTAATAGGTAAATTGCTCATTCACGTACCAATGCAAATGAGTGACATTTCATCTGTATCACGATCTTTTTAAAAAATTACTGTCATCATACGAAGTGGAATGTTATCTTGCAATTGGATCTTTTATATTCCTTAGGAAGGATTAAAATGTTTTCGAGCAGTAAAGTCGATTTCCCAATTTTGTAACTTACAACCTAACCAAACCAACCGTTAACAAAAGCGGAAACGCAGGGAACATGTCAAGGATTTGTTTTTTTCTCTTGAAACAGAATCTTGCTTCCACAGCTCAATTTTGGGTTTCGCATTTCAGCCGGTCCATTGTTTTTCAGTTAATTTCAAGTTTACGCTCGCTTGAATCTTTTGCTTACTTGTTGCCTAAGCAACTTTATAGTAGACTTGGCATCATTTAGTGCTGAATTGTTCGTTTAATGTTAAATACATGCTTTCTTTCATTAACTGCTTTGCATCAGTGGATGATGCATCTCTAATTGCTTCTTGTATCAGGCTCTCAAACGGATGATGAAACTGCTATCAGCTGTAAATAAGTGCACACAATACATTTAGTTTCAATACCATAATCACTACTTTCAAATACTTTCAAAATTTAGGTTTTTTTCAAATTTTCAATTGCGCTTTAGAATCTAGTGTGCTGGAGAAGTAGGGGTTAATTGTGGTAATGAATCAGTAAAGTAAATCCAAGTGAAAAACGACCAAGTGAATGACACTGGGAGTATCATTTGCTATTTTGCCTTGAGAAAGTAGCATCGTGTGATGCTTATTTTCTTCGTATAATTGTTGCGCCATTTTAACTGTTTAATAAATAGAAATTTTACAGCCGCTACATCGAATTCAGAACTAAGTTCTCAGTTTTTGTGAAGGAGTTTTATCATCGAGGAGGATGATAAAATGATCTACGGTAAAGTATAAAAGCCAATTTTGTGACCGGTTGAAAGTAACGTAATCAATTAGCGGGAAATGTGAAGCGAATGATTCCTAAAACTTCTCTCTAAAGAACCCACCAACATCGAATTTAGAACGCATGATGCTATACGCCACGAGTTAAAATTATCAGCGAAGATAAGCCACATCCAGTTTACCAAAGATCGATTTGCAGGAGCATTCTTTCAATAGTTTGCTATTATTTCACTCCGTGTGAAAAATTCTTTTTCGATTTTTTTCGAGCCGAGTGGTTGACCTCTTATTCAAACTTTTTTTGGATGGCATATTTTACACATTCTTCGAAGTTTCAGTACAAGAAATATCCAAAAGAGTCTATATGGTACAGGAAGACAAAGTGAGCTGTGGGATACCTGTCCCAAGTACAATTTTTTCACAGTCACGAAAAATACAAAATTTTCCTTCACAAACAACAACGAACACTTTTTCAACTTCAATTACAAGTTTCCTCATTGTTGCGTTTTTTCTACTACGCGCTTTTATCATACTAGTCCTTACGCTTCATACACTGCCAAACACTTTCCCACAGACATGATTCCATTCAATTCTATTCGTAAATGTCAGTTCTATCTCCATCATTTCCTTCAATGCCCACCATTCCGAGAATCATTCTCACCACAATCATTCTTCACACATGCACTGAGTGTTTATCCGTCAGAGCCGTCACTTTCCTTCCTATGCATGCAAATTATTTAAATTATCTGCAAGAAATTCTTCGCTCTTCAGTTACAACGTTCTAATTTATGCGAGACCTCGTGAGCGTCGCAGAGCAAACAAGGCATCGTTAAATGTCTGGCTGCGCGCGTTGGAGGAACAACATGTGCTCACAAATATATACGTGTGCTTCAGGAGGCCCAAATTAATGGCAGAGAGAAACTGTTTATCCCAGAAACTGTCAGCGAGATCATTAGCTTCTTTCTCTAGCGCTGCATCGCTTTAGGCTTACGGCGCGCTAGACCAACGCTGTACGGCGGACGCCTCAGTCGTTTGCATCCAATGGGGATTTTTGTGTATTTTCGCTGCGTACCTTTCATATACGGCGAGAAAAATCTGTTTTAATTCTGTGAAAAAATTCTTGGCCTTCGTGAAGAAGTTACCTGAAGTTATAGGTGAGTTTTGTGCTCCGAAACTAGAGTTAAATTTATCTTGTGTGTGAAATTATAATTAAATTATTCTTGTAGGTGATACTGGATTTTAATTAAGTTTATGTGTGAAACCAGAATTGAATTAAACTTATTTATGAAACCAAATTTAAATTAAACTCCTGTGCACGCACATCGAAAAAGCATTTAGTGACTCGAAGTATATGACTCCCTTGTGACGTAGTTACTCACTCAAGTGACTCAATTATTTATTTCCGACTCGTGCAAAAGAAACGCAGTCCGTAGAACATAAATAGAGTCTCGGACAAAATACATACAAATATGAAACAAATGTTTCAAGGTAGACACGGTCGGACTTAACATGTCTAAACGGGCGTTCTAGACGGACGTTCTAAATGGACGTTCTAAATGGACGTTCTAAATGGACGTTCTAGACGGACGTTCTAGACGGACGTTCTAGACGGACGTTCTTCACGGACGTTCTAGACGGACGTTCTAGACGGACGTTCTAGACAGACGTTCTAGACGGACGTTCTAGACGGACGTTCTAGACGGACGTTCTAGACGGACGTTCTAGACGGACGTTCTAGACGGACGTTCTAGACGGACGTTCTAGACGGACGTTCTAGACGGACGTTCTAGACGGACGTTCTAGACGGAAATTCTAGACGGAAATTCTAGACGGACATTCTAGACGGACGTTATGACGGACGTTATGACGGACGTTATGACGGACGTTAAAATGGTCGTTATGACGGACGTTCTAGACGGACGTTCTAGACGGAAGTTCTAGACGGACATTCTAGACGGACATTCTAGACGGACGTTATGACGGACGTTATGACGGACGTTCTAGACGGACGTTCTAGACGGACGTTCTAGACGGACGTTCTAGACGGACGTTCTAAACGGACGTTCTAGACGGACGTACTAAACGGACGTTCTAGACAGACGTTAAAATGTTCGGTATGACAGACGTATGACGGATGTTATGACGGATGTTATGACGGACGTTATGACGGACGTTATGACGGACGTTATGACGGACGTTATGACGGACGTTATGACGGACGTTATGACGGACGTTATGACGGACGTTATGACGGACGTTATGACGGACGTTATGACGGACGTAATGACGGACGTAATGACGGACGTTATGACGGACGTTCTAGACGGACGTTCTAGACGGACGTTCTAGACGGACGTTCTAGACGGACGTTCTAGACGGACGTTCTAGGCAGACGTTAAAATGGTCGGTATGACAGACGTATGACGGACGTTATGACGGACGTATGACGGATGTTATGAAGGACGACCCAGTTAGTATTCCTGGAAAATGATATTAGGGCTCGAGCCTTTCTGCATAGAAAATACGAGCGTACCCGAGACAGAAATAAATAGTCAATGAATGTATTCAATGTAATTATTGATGAAAAAGATGAAAAAGCAAATATCATGGGCCCGAATAAAGAACGTGAGTTTGATTAAAGTAAGTTTGTTGAGCTTTTGCACGCATTGTTGGTGTGCATATATTCAGTTCTTTCTGTGGTCTAAACGCAAGTAAAACAACAGTGGCTAGAATGTGAAGGCTTCCCCAGTCTACCATTCCTCAGGGTAAAAAAATTGTTTTATTCATGAAAATTTTCCAAAAGGAAAAAGGCAAGGTCCCGAATTGTAGGGTAGATGAACCTTTCATTTCTTGAAACAGAAAATGTTTTTTGTTTCGTTAAGTCCCCATCTTTTTTTGGTTCACTGCTGTCCTATTTTTCAGCGCCCATTACTTGCTTCTTCGACTCTTATCTTGCTTCATAAACTTTTTTCTTAACTTACTCTTTCATTATACAGGGAATCATGTATCTGAACACTTCTCGTGCATAGTTTCCCTGTTCCCTTAATTCCGTACTAAAAGGTGCCTTTCCCCGTCCTCTCATTGGAACACTTGTGGTTAAGAAGACTTCACTTTGACGGCGCATTGGGACCTACGCGTACCACTCGGTAAATTGTTCGTTTACGTGCCGATATGAATGAGCAGCATTTCAAATATTTCACCACCATTTTTTTCAGATGTATGGAATCAGTGAATGAGATAGAACATCATAGAGTAATTTTTTAAATTCTTAGAAAGAATATAAATCTATAAGAGCGACTACGTACGTTTTCAATTCTGCTACTTGAAACGTAATTTATTTAGGCGTAGCAACCACCAAAACCTTGTCAACGTATTAATGTGGTGCTGCTATAGCGTGAGGTCTACCACATTATAGGGTGAGATCTACCTCACTATAGCATGAGGTCTACCACACTATGGCATGAGGTCTACCACACTATAGCATGAGGTCTACCTCACTATGGCATGAGGTCTACCACACTATGGCATGAGGTCTACCACACTATGGCATGAGGTCTACCACACTATG
Organism: Platorchestia sp. MABIK; assembly: GCA_014220935.1. Classification (NCBI taxonomy): domain Eukaryota; kingdom Metazoa; phylum Arthropoda; class Malacostraca; order Amphipoda; family Talitridae; genus Platorchestia; species Platorchestia sp. MABIK. The sequence goes on along the minus strand of JACJUY010000840.1, from coordinate 59,598 downwards.
GCATGAGGTCTACCACACTATGGCATGAGGTCTACCACACTATGGCATGAGGTCTACCACACTATAGCGTGAGGTCTACCTCACTATAGCGTGAGGTCTACCTCACTATAGCGTGAGGTCTACCTCACTATAGCGTGAGGTCTACCTCACTACAGTATGAGATCTACCTCCAACTAGTACTACAGCGTGAGGTTAGGTTAAGTTACTACCCAGTCTAACATCTTCGCCGCTTGCATACATGTTTTTCGCCGCCTAAGCGATTTAATCGCTTAAATCGCTTAGGCGGCGAAAAACATGCATGGAAGCGGCGAAAAAGTTAGACTGGGTAATGGATATTACTCATTTCCAGAAATTTCATTTAGCGATGTACACTTAGTTTGTACATCTCAAACCGCACCTGGGTAGGCGATGTATGGCGGTAGACCTCACGCTACAGTACCCAGTCTAACTTTTTCTCCGAAGCACGCATGTTTTTTGCCGCCCAATCGATTTAATTACTTGGGCGACGAAAAACATGCATGCATGCGGCGAAAAAGTCAGACTGGGTTGCACCGTTAGTGCAATTCTCTAAGGCCATGCCATAATCACGAACCCAGCAAACTAAGCAGCCTGCCGACAATGCTGCTGCTCCTGAATCACTTCCTGCGTTTGAAGCAATCGTTATTCAAGCGAGGGAAGATGCGCGTAAGGGTTTCCCTCGGAAGTTTACGAGTTATGTCTTGGCTAACCTCCGTCAGATGAGGCTTGTAAACACATCTCGCTGCGCCCTGGGTGGTCAGCCCAAGATCAACCCCCCATTTCTGGGCCGTTTCTTAGAATGAGGAGGCTTCGTTGAATCCAATTATGGCAGAACTTCTGCGTGAGCGAAAGTCGAGCTTTCTGAGGTGTTTTGGACCGTCAGTTCTCAAGCGAAAAATTCTCGCAGCCGTTTAATGAATATCAGTCATTAACTTGTGACTTTGTGAGAGCGCATCTTGGGTGCGACTTGGATCATTGCCCTTAAATGATGGAAAACAGATTCTAGTTTTGCTTAAAATGAAGTGGCTTCTTGTGACTGTTCAGGTTTCACTTAGGAAGCACTCATGTTTTCCATATTTGAGATGGTCCATGTTGTTGAACATAAAGAACCGACTAAAATGTAGTCGGTTTAAATTTCGCATTTAAGCCCTTCACCAGCTCGTGACTAGAATCAAAAATAGCAAGTGAATAAATTTTTACAATTATATCGACTAATTCAACGCTCGTGCGTAGTTTTCAACATGTTGAGAGAATTCTTATCCAGTTCTTTCTTCGAATGCAAATTTCTTATTAACAATGCTTGAAATGTTTCCTTTGTTTTCAAACTGTCAATGGTGTACTTTCAAGGTTTTCCACGTTTAAAATTTGTGGTAACTTCAGAAACATTCTTCTGTTATACATATATTTTGAAATCTTTTCCAGTATTCACTTGCCCTGGCTACACTAGGTGTAAATCTTCTTCATCATCTAAGTTGATCAAGTTAGATTAACTGTTTTCCGCCATAAAGTCTCTCCGATTATTTTCGGCATCAGTTTCAGATCAATTTAAAAGGATATTTTGAACTCTTAATTGCGTCACTCAGAGCTTGAAAACTTATTTGAATAGGTAGAAGAGTTTACATTCACGTCAGCACTCTTAAATATGTGTAAATGGCTATAATGCTGAATCATATAAATCGAAATAGCTAAGAAAGCTTTCGGGTAACTTTCTACATTTTTGTAATGAGCAAAGAGAAAACTCATGTTTTTCGATTATAAAATAAGTTTTTTAAAATAAAATGTGAAATCAGTCAGAGAAGAAATTTTCAACGTTAACAGAATTAAGTTTTGAAATTAGAGGTGATCTTTGCAGCTATTCTTAGTCGGTTGAGGTTTAACAAAATGACTAAGCCTAATTTGAGGGCCTATAAATATTGTTCGTTGTATGCGTGATATTGATCTTCCTTTTTTCAGGTTTTAAAGACCATTGAATTTGTAATTTTCAAGGAAGAACTCAAGGTAAAAACGTAACTAGTATATCAGCAAAAATTTTGAAAAAAATTGGGGTTGATCTTAAATGAATTTTTTATTTTCAAGAGGAAGATGTTAGGTCCCGAGTTGCCAGTTAAGTAGTCAATCCTCATGTTTAAATAGAATCGTATTTTTTTTGTTGCAGACTATCTTTTTTCGGTTCACTGCAATCTTTTTCTCATAGAAACTATTACTTTCTTCTTTAACCTTTATTGCTTCATAAATTTTTTCCAATACTATTGTTTCTACGCGCAGAGTTAGGAAACTCATCTAATGCATAGATTCCCTGTTCCCATAATTCCTTACCAAATAACACCTCCCTCCTTTCTCTCTTAAGAAAACCTTCGTAGTGGTTAGGAAGGTTCAAACTAATTTATACTTAATCTAATCATCTTCTACATTCCACTTTAAAACAACGTCGCTATGATAACAAAAAAGTTTTTTTGAAACCGTACTCTATACGTTAGGTCATTCAGTCATTATTAAAAATTAGAAGAAAAATGCAGCGAAGATCTCGTCATACCTAAACAAATTTAGCGGCTGTAGTAACGTCTTGCTCGGGCGAAATATTAACAATATGTTAGAGGCAACTTAGGTGACAGGGATCTAAACAAGAAGAGGCCACAGATCGTGCACGGCCCGATAACGCTTACTGAAGCGACAACACCTCAGCTGAGTTCTGCACGGTGGCGCAACCCAACGAGCCCTGTACCTCGGGCTCGTGAACATGTGCTTAATTACGGCCATTTTAAAGCTATCTTATCAGGTAATTCAAAATGTGTTCAATTTCAGCCAAAATGCACGTTGAGCTCGTGAAAATGTGCTTAATGCTCCCAGGGAGATTATGTGAGGCACCAAGTTAAATGTTAGGTCGGCCTTCTTTTTGTTGAAATAGAATAGATTTTTGTTTCGTAACGGACCATCTTTTTTCGGTTCACTGCTGTCCTATTTTTCAGAACCTACTACTTTCTTCTTCAACTTTTTTTTTTGTTTCATTAACTTCTTTGTTAGCTTACTGTTTCTATGCACCTTGTGCATTGATTCCGCGTTCCCTTAACTCCATACTAAATGGTTCCTTCATCCTTCCTCTCTTTGAACATTTTTGTCGTGGGAAAGGGAGGCTAAAACTTTCTTCAAATCAATCAATCAGATGTGCTTAAGTACGGTCATTTTAAAGATATATTTCCAGGTTATTCAGAATGTGTTCAATTTCAGCATAAATACACGTTGGGCTCGTAAAGGTATGATTAATTACGGGCATCTTGCAGCTATGTTGACAGGTAATTCAGATTAAGAATGTATTTGCTTTTAGCTGAAATATGTTGTTTAATGAATTAATTAGCAGCGTGAACTTAGAAACAAAATGTGTTGTTCGTTAAATTGAATTAAATACGAACTTTGCACTGAATCGAGTTCGAACTTGGCTATTATGATACCCACGCACATACAAGTATGTTCATCAACTAAGTATCTTTATATTGCAATATTTTAAGACCCAATGAAATCTTTTGTTTCTTTCTTAGAATTCAACCGATTTTTTTCTTTTCCGTACAGTATACATACGTTAGGTTTTCACTGCTCAAGCGTTCTGACGTCGCTTGTCATCGTAACAGATTGACGATACGAGCATCTCATTGATGAAGTTTGAAAGTTTTCTTCTATCGAGCGAAAGGCATAGCTTGGACATCAGAATGTTAGGCTAAATAAATAAAAAACGAAAATATTTTATTGGACACTTTTACTATGAAGATTTTTATGTGTTAATGAGTTGGAGCATTCTTCTCTTCATGTAGAATGCTTAACGTATTTTTCCTACTGGTGATGATTGCTGAAAGATTAAGTCTCGCATCGAAAGCCCTTCACCGGCTCGTGACTAGAATCAAAAATAGCAAGGGAATCAATTTTCACAATTATATCGACTAATTCAATGTTCGCGTTTACCTTTCAACACGTTGAAAGAATTCTTATCCAGTTTTTTCTTCAAATGCAAATTTCTTTATAACAATGCTTGAGATGTTTCCTCTGTTTTCAAACTGTCAATGGTGTACTCTCAAGAATTTCAACCTTTAAATTCATGGTGACTTTAGAAACATTCTTATGTTATACATATATTTCGAAATCTTTTCCAGTATTCACTTGCGCCGGCGACACTCGGTGCAAATCTCTTTCATCATCTAAATTAATCAAGTTTAGTTAATTTATTTACGAACGTTTAAACATCAGACGACACTGAATGAGTCGCATTTACCCTGTTCAAAGCTTTGCACCTGATACAAAATGAGTCATTTAGGTATCTCACGGAACTCCTTCGCAGTTCTGTGTCCTTGTCCACACTTTTGTCTATTTCTTGTCTCATCTGTCAGGATTTTTAGCGCCCTCCACATCCTATCTATCTAGAGTCAGGTCCTTCTTTGGGTTTGCCCGTCCATCCCAATGTCCATCCATCCACCCTCAAGTGTGACCACAAAGTTGGCTGTGCGTGCCACAAGTCACAGCTTTGGTCGAGTCCGGCTTGTGAGCAGCTCCCGAGTAGCACATCCTCCAGAAAAAGAGTCGGCAGAATAATTAAAATAACTCTTTGAACTAAAGATACGTGGCTTACAGCCCCGTTGTGCGACCGTTTGCACCGAGATCTCATTTCGTGGAACACCGTAACCTAAAAATATGAGCTTATTCTCCCAGATAAAATGCACGAATGTCTTTGCATTGGATGGCCTGAAATGTCCTCCTTTTTTGAGTATGTTTAAAGAAATGAGAATGAAAACGAGAAAAAAGTTCTGGTGAACTTCGAGAATTAGATGAACATAGTGCAAACCCCCTTTTCCCCCTTCGACTTGCACCCCCAACACATACTGAAATTCGAAACAGAAGAAATGATGCCCCTTAACTGTAGTTGAACACTAGCAAATATCAAAGACAGCTGTTCTTCAAATGATGAATCCAGCGTTCAATAACTAAATAACTGTTTGAGAACATGCTTCACTAAGGGCTAGGCGGGAGGGAAGAGCGGAGTTGTGAAGAGACAGACGTGTCAGAGAATGAATAATAAAAATTTCCCGTACATTTCTTTCAAATTTTTGAGCGAAGGGGTATATTAAGAAGTATATTAATGGGTGTAAAAGGGGTAATTAAGGGGTACATATTTTTGACCGAAGGGGCGAGACTTGACCGAAAGATAACACTAACTTAGAAGAAGGGTGGTTGTAGGGGTAAACTGAGGCTCGAATATTATTTCAGTGCATTTTCACAACCAGGTACATGCATGTTGTGTATTAATTAACCATGAGAAATGAACCTTGTTTTTCTTTGGGGATAAATCTATTGTTTCTATGGGAATTACTGTACTCCCAAGGGGAATATTTGAGGTCCAGAGGCTCAGGGCTTGGTAGGCCTTCCTTTTGTTTGAAGTGGAATAGTTTTTATTTTTTATTGTGCTACAGACTATCTTTTTAAATATAATACTTAAGTACTTATTTCATTCTTTTTCAATTTTTAACGTTTTTCATAAACTTCTACCAATCTAGCTGTTTCTCTGCGCATGGTGTGGGGTATACCTTGTGCATATATTCCCTGTTAACTTGACGCCATCCCAAATAATACTATTCTCTCGTGCAAACACCGTTCTTTGGGACTAGGGAGACTTAAACTAAATTATAATGTAACCTAATCTTGAACTCTATTTAGAAGTAGTATGAAAAATTAAAACTTACGGGCACAGACTTGTAGATTTTTACTTTAAAACACTAGCGTAAACTTTATCTCACTCATTCCCACACTAACATTGTTGGCCAAATAAGCTATGATGCTCCCATAGGGCAACTTAATTAAAAACCTAAGAAAAAATTCTGAGGGATAGCGTGGAAATGCAGCTTAGTTTACTAACGATTTCGTTTCTAAATAAAAATAAGTTTAGCACATTGAACAAATACGCTAACATTAAACTGAGGGAAAATTTGATTTTTCTTCTTTAAAATTATTTTCGAACACGTATGCCTCCAACATGCATCTATGTAGAATATGTAACTTTGAATAGATAAATAGATAAATTGATATATAGAGACATTTTAATATTTACTTGCATACATAGAAGCAGAGAAGCATAGACACAAAGATACATAGATACAAAGATGCAAGTCATGGTTTGAAAAAGACTAAGCTATAGCTAAAGTACTGACCGCAGCTTCAAACAGCCTGCCACTTTCTCCGGACGTTGAATTGAAAAAAATATTCTAATTTGAATACACTTGAAGAATGTCAATAATCTAATGGAACACAAACCATGTGGCTGCGTTTTCACACCACGTAAATTTATTTAAGGGCTTCATAGGACAAAAAAAATCAAGTTATGAGTGTAATATTGCGGTAAAATGTGCAAGAAGCACTTGAGTGTGATCATTCATTTGCTAGACTGGGTGTGTGTGAAGTTCAAACAAATTGCTAAAACTAGCAATCATAGCTCGGGATTTCCCCTGCCTCTTAAAACTAAACATAATCCTCGATTATAGCCCAAGTTTTGTTGAGTGCGAGTCAGAGATTTTAAATGACGTTTACAGTGTTTATAAGCAGAGAGAAGCGAGAAGCGTGAAATTTCAGAGGTGATTTGAAAGCTTTAAAATAAAGAAGCGGAAAGCTTCACGTACTTGGAAGCTCGAAAGTATAACTCACGCTTGCTTTATCGGAGTGCTACATCTTCAAATTAAAAGGCAAAGTAGTCTAGTTTTGCTACTTGTATAGCCTGAAAGTCACTTGCAACCATCTGATGACGGAGCGCATCCAACTGTTAATTCAGGCACGTCATTCCTTCTGACAAAACCCGTAACTAGAAGCCTTCTTTGATCTCCTAACAGAGATGCCCTCTTTCCCGCACAGCAGTGCAAATTCACACCTGGTCTTACAAACATTAACTTCGAGTCTCTCTTCACTCCTGTCACATATGTTGAGTGGGCAAAAAACTGTCGAAATGTGGCCGCCTCATCGCTCGAGAGAGCCCGCAAAGAGACGATCTGTTCTTTGGCACCAGCCGATAACCGAAACTTTTCTCGGTGTCTAAAGACTCCGAGGAAGTCGGACTCGCGCTATCACACGAAACCAACTTAATGACTTGGTCCCAAGCCAGCCGGAGGATACCATCTTTCTTCAATTAAGTGCAAACGTTGTTTTTTCAGCGGCTTGAGATCTCTTTGCTCGGCGGCGTCAATAACCGAGAGAGTGTAAACGTACGGAGCATTCGAAGCGACACCTAGCCTGATGAGGGCCGGCCTCTAGATGTGGTTCTCAACCTTGTTGGAGGTACCACAAGTTCCATACATGCATTCATAGAACCCTTCGTATCATGCAACACAATGGCCTCTAGATAGAGCAGTGGGTCTTAACCCTTGTTGGAGGTACTAAACACCACGAGTTCCATACATGCATTCATCGAACCCTTCGTGGTTGGAAAAATAAATGTGCTTTTTTTTCCTCCAAATTCAAAACATGTGTATGTAGTTATATTAGTGTATTAGTGCAGAAACTGTAACATAAACTCAGGTTAAGAACCATTGAAATATAGCAACACGTAACTACGACTCGAGAAGTGTGCGCAGAACAGTAAATCTTTAATTTGAGAAAACGGAGGGGATTATTCATGAGCTGCTTCTCCAACGGCAATTAACACGTTGCAATTTAAAGCTCAGGATTTGACGGAATGTGTAATGATCTTGTCTTTAAATGGAGTTTTGCAATTTCACTCGTTCATCATCGGTTGCTGTGATACTGGCAATAAAATTTCTAAATCTGTTCCACTGGACAATGTTAATCAGGAAAAAGAAATTTGCTTACGCAATAGAGGAGCAAATACATTTCTTCCTTGAATAAAAAATTTCAACAATCCTTCAGATAAGTATTTCAGCAAAGGTTTCTACCAAACTTCACGAGACCAGGGATTTCAGTTGCCAGCCTATGCCCAAATTGCGCTCAAAAATTATAGAAGCTAATAATCGTCTTTTAGCTATATCTCTTATGCCAAACGCTCTTCGCGGTCTTTCTTTGAACATTCATCCACTGCATCAAAAAATTTAAAAGCGTTAAATATTTTTCGATTAATTTCTTCCGGCAATATAAAAACATTGTTCTTACCATACGCAATTGCACGCAACAAATAGCATTTCACCGCGGAACTTCAGTATTTAATGAACGTTGATTTTCCTTGAACTGTAACATGCACTTCCTTTTATATACTTGTATAAATTTGCCTTAAAAGAAGTCTTTAATCGATGATACATGGCGGTAATAAATGAGGTACCTTTAGATACCACTTCGTACACATCATGTTGACTTTCGCAGGCATAGCTCGAGTCCCATGTCCGAAGTGGCCATAGAAAAAGTTTATTTTTACGCATGTTAACCATTCAAGTTTTTTAGTGAATAACCTATATTTCTAGACATTTGAAAATTGGCATTTTGGAATAAAAAATCATGTCATATTTAGGAAGAAGCTATTGGGTAACTGATATACTCCTTCTACATTTCTTAACCTTGAAAATGTATTCAGGCATTTAATGAGAAGCGTAAATGTCAAGTGCACGGACTACAAGTGCAGGTGCGTACAAAGTTAGTTCAGGAGAAGAGCGTCTCCTTAAAGTGCAAAAAAAGAGGTTGGTTTAACCAAAGGAAGTATGAGCTAGTATGGATGCTTCCGTAAAAAAGGCTGTATTTCAATTTTCATCACAGGTGATGAATGAAACACCTTTGAAGGTAGTTTTATTTTGTTCCAAATTGAGAAATCTGCAGCATTGTTATTTTTTGTGAATTACCCAGTGCGTCCAACTCGTGAGAGGCAAATCTACAGATGAAAGTCTGAAAATTATAATTTGCGTCATTACATGCGCTGATAATATTTTTCAGCATTGAGAAATGGCTGCGGTGATAGTTTCTATTTCACACAAATCCCCGAGAAACGATCACTAGGTTAAACTAAATTAGCGGCTTCCCTTAGTTGTGAGGTGCAAAAAATTTGTCCTCAAGTATTTAGAAACAGTTCGTATTTAAAATAAGGAAATTTTGGGGCAAAATTTTAATATTGAAGAAATATTGAATCAAACACAGGACCATATTTTGTTGTAGTAATTACAGACGGTGTTACCAGATGGGATTTTTGCTGGAAAATTAAAGGTTCTTGACGAGAAAATGCGCAATTTGCCTCTTGGTCAATCAAAAGCTTCAATTTCCTGTCCACTTACCGGATCATCATAACTTACACTCCCTCCAACTTGGAAAGTTTTTCCTGTGTTGATGTCATTCAGGATTAACAAATCATGTGGAAAAACTCTTGAACTGGGCTTTCCTCTACATAGCATTTGGACACAAATGTAGTAGTTTCGGAGCGTTCCTTCCGTTTTCCATTGATATTTAGAACAGCATAAATAAAACTTTAGACTAAACGATGCCTCCTTTTCGCCTTGAAGGTGTGACGTCTGTGCCCAAATTGGCCTGTTCTCTTGATCTTAATTCTGCTTTCATATTGGACAGCAATGTTTCATCGAACGCCTTGACGTGACAGACACCGCATTGACTCTGTTCTGTTGCAGGGGAGCTTGTGTGTTTTTCACTGCATGGTTTTTCACTGCGTTGTGCGAAGCACCTCGATAACAATTAACCTGCTCCTATGTGCGAATAATCAAGACTCTCGAAAAGGATCAAAGAGCATAGCTTGAAACCTAGCATTGAGTAAACTACATACGTATGGATTTTATATTGACCGCCAATAACCAATGCTTGATCTTAGTATTTTTTATGTCTTGTAGCTTTTTCTTTAAAGCAACTCTGCAAGGTACATGTTGAAGAAAGCAAGTGTTGCTCCAGCTGAACTTTACCGAGGACAACGAGACCTAACTTCCATATGAAGAGATTCACTCGACAAAAGAGTTGGATTTTAGGAAAATTACTTAGTTGGATTTTTTAAAATTATTTCCTTTTGTTCTCTCGTACTCGAAATAAAATACTTTCACAAGCCATCAGAGGGCTTCTTGAAGTATTTACTTCAAATATTTACTTATTGATGTACTTACTTTTCATGAAGTATATACATAAAATACTCGAGACCGTCAATGAGCCCAAAGCGTGTCAAAGCAAGGCATGGTTCTTTAAAAAAAAACACTGGCAGCTCTGTTTAAAATCACGTTCATTTGAACTAATCCCTTTATCTTGATTAGTATAAACGTTAAATAAAGACGAAGCCGCATTCCATCACTCCCCACATACTTCACGAGTAGAACAGACGTTGAGATAGCACCAGGGACGCGATGCATGGGACCCGCACGATACACAAGCTCTGTTCAGCCTGTAATTAAGATTCAAATGATCTTCCTCTGCACGGGCAGAAGTTGGTTTTTGCGACCGTCAGCCTCGCTGTCACGAGAGAAAACTTCTTCTTCTTCTTAAGCAAGTTCTTGTTGGCTTTCTTGTTGTAGAGGAGCGCTCACACATGGTAGCCTTTAGGAGGAGCGAGTTATCGGGAGCACATGGGCTAAATGGATCGTCGCAAATGAGTGGCCTTTCATGCGCTGTTGACTCTTATGCCTGCCGTAATTGAACAAGTTGTAAGTAATGTCAACGCAGGTTAGTCGTGACAAACCTGACTTCGAAAAAACAACGAACCTTAATGCCCGCGACAGATAGAGATGAATTGAGCGCTATTAGCGCTCTACTTAAGTGAATGAATATCAGTCTTCCGCCTCCCCGCTAAATCAAAGAGCAAACTTTACTTTTTTTGGTCTCGTTGCTTGACTTTGTCACGTTTTTCATAGGGATGGGTTTAATTTCTGCTGAATAACTCGGCATTTCTGAGCCGAATTTAACATCCGCGTTATTTCGCGCACGTGAATTCGCGGGAGAAAGAGCGTTAGACGTTTTTGTTTGAGGGGTGATTCTCTGATGCAAAGTATTTGAGGAATCCCAACTTATTCCTTAATTTAAGCACATCCGCACACGAAAGTCTTCCAAAATCCAACACGATACTGGTTTACGTTGGTATCACTGCGAATATAATAGTTGAGGTTCGTTTTAACTTCCTTATTTTCTCCAGTCACAAAAACCATTTCTTCTGTTACATTTTTCGAGCTACATCTACTCCTTTTCTACAACACATTCAATTATGTACAGACCATCATTTCTTGTGAATTTGAACTTTCTTTGTATGTAGTCACTGTTTTCCAATAAATTTATTTATATTCTTCAAAAATACTCGTTTCTTGTCGTGACTCAGATTCCAGGACTTCCTGCATGAAAACTAAAAATTGAATATTTAACGTATTCCCCGAATAAAAAAAAGTATTAAGACTTTTACCATATTGGCCTTAAGTATGGTCTTAAGTATCTGAACACCAAAAAACGAATATTTATCGTGTTTCCTTAGTTAAATCCATAGTAAATCTTTAACCATGCGTTAGGTCTTTAGTATGTAAATATCGAAAAACTATTATTTATCATGTTTCCCGAATAATATCAGTAGGAAACCTTTTTTCATGCAATTGGTTTCAAGCATGTAAATACTAAAACTCGAATATTTAACGTGTTACCTGAATTAAATCCGTAGTAAATCTTTTACAATGCGATTGGTCTTAAGTTTGTGAATCCGAAAAACCGAATATTTATCGTGTTTCCCTGATAAATATAAAGTAGATAGCCCTTTATCACGAGACAGATCTTAAAGCGGGCAGACTAACATGACGGGCTATAAAGTAGCGCCAAATAAACCCTGGGCGCACAAATAGTTCGCATTTTGTGGCCCCTGAAGAGTAGCGAGGATCAATCAAGACGCGAGATGAAGTCACATTTTCAGCACTTCCAAAAAACTTAAAAGTTTATATTTTTAATATAAACTTTTATAAACCCATTATATTAGTATTAGTGAATGTTTTGCATTGTGTTCGTGTCCAAAATTTCAAATATGGTACGTATTAAGATCAGGATCTACATATGCTGTCTAAAAGCAATTGTCATCAAACTCTGATTATATGATCGGTAGTCTTAACCCTTTCGCTCCTGATGGGATGTTTTTGTCCTATGAATATGTACAGAAGAAAGAGTGAGTTTTAATTTTATTTTTACATAATACCTCAGGAAATAATTTAATTTGTTTTAGAAAAATTATTCAAGATAGAATCACTAGTCACTAATCACTAGTAATATTATTTCATTAGTTTCATCAGCCAGAGGAATTATATTTTGTAATTAATATTATCTGACATTTATTTCTATGCTTTCAATATTCTTTGCATCGTACGCTTCTCTTAAAGTTAGCAGTGCAGTAAAAGCCTCTGGAAGTAGCTGAACGGCTGTGCGTAACCATGTGCACTAATTAATTATTTTCTATTTTTGCCCAGTTAAAACAATATTACTCTTTGTTGATACATAATTGCTACATGAAAATAAACCTGAGATATAAATGCTATTGTTCGATGATATCGAGCTATTTTTCCGAAGTCCCAATCTTCCTTTATTCAAATTTTCAGTCAAAAGAACATTTTTCTTGTGACTTGGCTCGCGTGATACCATTCTTGTTCGACAGCCCAGCTGAGCTGTACCCATAATTTGCTCAACAAGTTCCCTTCTTATTGGGTGATACGTGTGTCAGTCGGTAAATTACTCATTCACGTGCCGGTATAAATGAATGACATTTCATCTATTTCGCGACCTTTTTAAAGAAATGCCTGTTATCATACGAAGTGAAATGTTATCGTGTAATTACATTTTCATATTTCTCAGGAAGAATTGAAAAGAATTCGAGCAGTAAAATCGATTTCCCAATTTTGCTACATACAACGTGACCAAACCAACCGTCAACAACCGCGGAAACGCTATGAACGGATAAACTCAAATACACAACACTTCATTTCTTTTAGACGTTGCAAATCTAATCTAATCTTCATTTTTTCATTTTCTTCTAGAGAGTCTTAATCTAACAAATCAAATGCAATCTCCATTTCTTCTTTTTGACCAACAGCTTTTCCGATGTCTACGTTGCGTGAGATTCGGCTCCTTTTGAAAACGGTTACCAGAACCCGGACGTACACGTGCACACATGTGTGGCACGCTCTAATTCATAATAGCAGGTCCTGTAGGGCTGTTCCAACACTCTCACTCGGCTGTTGTGCCATTAAACACTCCTCCGGAACAGGGATCGGCGACCGTCACCCCAAGACGGACAGGCCGCGCAGCCAAAGTAGCGGTTGGTGGTGGCCATATGGGCGTAGCGCTGGGACATAATCTTTCTACACTCTGTCCTAAAGTGAAAGGAAGAAAAATCGTTTATTTCCGAAAAAGTTTATAGATGTGATGCGTTACGACATACGGGGTTTTAAAAATTTTTTAATGTAAGATGTCTTTAACAGATAGACAAACCATTCGAGGTCTACTTATAGAGTCAGACGGCGTCATCTTATGTGAACTTCGATTTGTACGGATGAAAGCGTCATCTTATGTGAACTTCGACTTATGAGGATAAGAGGTAGTCCCTGTAACTCTGAACCTTTGGCTGCGGCATGTAAAGCTGAAGTTTAGTATTCAACTCAAATTTAGAGTCAATTGTAAATAATGTTGAAAATGGCAAACATTTAGCTGGATCATGCCTTCATTTAGTTTTCATTCAGTATTCATGAAAATTCATTTTTTGTAGTGGTCGATCAGTAGCATTACAAAAATTACCTCCATGTACCACCGGTGGCTTATGTCGCACTCAAAGTGTTCAATTGAATCACTTCTCGTATTAGTTAGTGCTTATTAGTTGGGACTATTATTATTATTATACTATTATTAATGTATCCAACACGATACATTAATAAAATTCCAATATCCGAAACAAATTTTCTTTCGCTTAAGTTAAACTTCCCATAATATGACGTATTATAACTCGAGTATTTACTGTACAAGTCATCGAGCTGCTGTCCCAGGAAGTAGCAGCGGTGTAGAGTTATGTACTTAGCATTTGTGTATACGAAATTTAGTTCCAGGGTAACTTAATTTTTTGCCTACCGAAAAACTCGACACCATTGCTTTGCGTTATTCAACGAACGAGTTAATATTTAAATAAACAAGCAACAAGTCCAATGCTCTAAAAATTTCAAGCCCTCAATCCAACAATTCAGAACAGATTGCATTTACGTTTCAAAAACTACGTCTCAAAAATACCCATCACTGAAGACAAGGTAGTTCAGTGTTCCAACGTTCCTGGAACAAGAAGCAACTTAACTTGGTAAAAAATCGGTTGACGTAATGCAGAGAAGCAGACAGGCGCATCCATGTGAAAAATTGCTCCTGATAATCAGGAAGAAAACAGACCACCGAATTCTCACTGAAATATGGTTGTTGCTAATCATCTTGAATTAGGGATTTGGGGGCGAAGAAGGTGAGAGAAAGCGGCTCAATGCGACGTAATGCGAGGGTGTCTCGCAAACAGATTCTCCTTCTGGGACCTTTTAGTTCGACTGCCGACAACATCAGGGCTCGGCAGGTATGTTCTTATTGGGACACTTCCGTAACATTTGTGTCGAGATGTGTCAGCTTAATTATGGATATTTCCTTGTGTTCATGGCTTTATTATCTTTGTGTCTCGACATGTTCCGTAACATTTGTGGGATGTGTCAACATAATTATGGACATTTCCTTGAGTTCTTCGTGTTTTGTTTTAATTATTATTATATATGAGTCTCGGCATATTCCGTAATACCTGTGTGGAGTGACGTCAGCGTGATTATGGACATTTCCTTATGTTCATGGCTTTATTGCCTTTGTGTGTCAACATATTCCATAGCATTTGTGCGGGGATACGTCAACATAATTGTGGACATTTCCTTATGTTTCATTTCCGGATGAAAAAAGTTAACGACACATTTCTGGTTGACAAAAGTTTTTTTCATTACATTTAAAAGTGTCAACTTTTGCCAAGACTTTTTACAGTTAAGTTTCGGTTTTTTTTTTTAAATTTGTTTTGATTTTACTAATTAATTTTATAATCAAAAAATGAATTTTAACTTTAACAAAAATGAACAATGAACTTCAATGAAAATTTTTTCATTTTATGAGGAAAATGACGGGTTTTTTTAGATTCTCAATTTCAGAGCTTTACTTCTAAGCGAGGTTGTGGGGCTTTAGTATTATAACCCAATTTAACTTTGTTCGGCTGCGTTAAAAAAACCTTTTGGGATGCATTTCTGAATCACGAGAATACATTGCACGCCAATTTGTTTTCGAAAACCTCAAAATTATTTTGAAAACTTTTGATATTGCCTTGTTAAAATATCTCTAGCAACCAAGCCATTGGACTGAATTAAGCTTTTCTCTCTGAAAAGTTCAGTAACTGAGCTCAAATAATTTCTTAACCGAGTTGGCTAGCATTTCTACATTGATGACTCCACATATTTGTTCTATTTTTGCGTTTAAATTGAATTTCCTTGAAAGTTTCTGTCATATTTCACAACCTACACAACACTAAAAAATTAAAAGTTTGGTGCAAACTCAGAAACTGATTGCATCCTACAAATAAATTGTAGTTTTTTGTGCAGATGGAATTATGAGAACCATTTTTAAATGTTCATTAATTTTGTGTTTTTCCTTGTAATGTGAAAATCTATGCTTTCGTAAGTTTTAGGATATCAACGGCGTGGTCAAATGCAAAATAGTTGATCAAAAGTGAGTGAAAAATATTTCAGGGCTATGAACGGAAATTTTCTGCAATAAACAGTGTACAAAATAAAATTCTTTTTTTGATTTAAAAATCTCTATCATTAGGTTTACCTCACGGAATTTAAAATCTAGGTCTGAGTAGTTCAAATAATTTTCATGTTATTCAACTTGAATTATCATTGAGACTATAATTCGATTTGTTATTCTAATAGTTACAAGATAAAATAATGGCAAGAATACGATTCTGAAAACTAGGCTATAAACAATCTATCTTCATACTTTCAGTGGGGAAACCAAAACTAAAATTTGGGCTCTTCCGAGTAACTCATATCAAAAAGTACTATTTTCGGCTAACGCTCTCTCAATAAAAATTGTGTAAAAATTTAATTCAAATAGAAATTGAACTAAATTATTCGCAACATCATAACTCTGCTAAGGAAATGAACTCATGCCAAATTACAAATTTTTTTTGTGCGAAGCCAAGTTGCTAGTAGCTGCATCGTGTTGTTAAGAATGATAATATTTTCTCTTAACTTATAATGCGGCGTTGAAAAAAAGTACCCCTAGAAAGGAAAAGAATTTCCAGCTCTCCAACGTCCATCAATCAACTAAACTTTCACGGCTTTGATAATAAAATTCGAGCGAGAATTTAAAGCGCTGTGAAACACGTGCTTCAACCAAGAACCTGCCATCACGTAAGCAGTTTCGACCTCTTATGGAAACTCTCGTAACAAAGACCATATAGTACCTTTGACCTCTACGCTACGAAAAAGAACAAAATATGTCTTTCAATAAATGGGGTTTTTGATAACTTTTACATCCTGCGGTCCTCAGGCAGTGACGTACTCTAAAACATAAATTTATTTACGACTTCAAAGTTATTAAAGTCGGGCTTGTCGAAGTCAAAGTTAACAACGGGCTTGAAATCTTGTTTTTTATTTATAACTGTTCCTGTATTTATATGTCTCTGTATTGTAAAACACCGTTGTGTTAGGTTGATTTCAATAAATATTATTACAATTATTATTATTATCATTATTATTATTCAGGTACTCTTCCCATTTGTCCTACTAACACTGATTTATGGAAATTCTTTTCCTGTAAGTAAAGAGATTTCTCATAACCAAATTGGAGTGTATTTAGAGCTAACTTCCCTAACGTAGGGGATGAGAAATGAAATGAAAGTATAATTTATATATTAATTGTATGTGTATTTACATTACAATAGTGTTTACGTTGAAATTCATTCAACACATTAGGTTAAATGAAATTTTTTAAAACATGTCACTTTGTTTTTGTTCGCTTGCTCTACTTTTGAGAAACAATTTGTAGTTAAATGCGGAAACTGAACTCCGTAGAGTTCAAAAATGCCTTTTCATTCTGGAATCCTTGTTTGGTTTACTGAAGTAATGAATTCAATCGTAGTTAAACTCAACGATAATAGTCGATGATAAAATGCATTTTCATAACTACTTTAGATTCATTTTTGACCAATGTAATTTGTATTGTGATTTTCAGGTCATGAATAAGTCGCACATAAAGTTGGAGTTACCAAAGAAGGATTTAAGACACAATAGGGATTTAAGACATGATTCATTTCCAGATCAGCTGAAGACCGCA
This sequence comes from Platorchestia sp. MABIK, assembly GCA_014220935.1. Taxonomy (NCBI): domain Eukaryota; kingdom Metazoa; phylum Arthropoda; class Malacostraca; order Amphipoda; family Talitridae; genus Platorchestia; species Platorchestia sp. MABIK. The sequence goes on along the minus strand of JACJUY010000840.1, from coordinate 42,288 downwards.
ATTATAGTAAAATCATCGTACCTCAATCTCAAGGAATAATTACTCAAGCGAGTATCTGTGTATTCTAAATAAATCTTAAATAACATTATGTTCTAATTCAACAGATAGATTCGAAGCTCCTAGAAACATTTAATTCAAATCTTGATTCAATTGAAAAACTTCTTGTGTCTATCGTCTTCACAGTTTGCACGACTCTAAAGTTCCTTTAGTGTGTAATGATATAACATTCCAAACTTTTCGTCTTTGAGCAGCTACAATGCATTTCAACTTCTATTGTTGTGCTACGAGCAGATTTCCGCTGGTTTTATCAGAAGAAATTCCGTTTACTGCGCATTGGTGAGAACCGTTATTGGAATTGATTAGAGTTACTTTGTGTAAATCTAGCAGACTCAAAACAGCCATGAAAACATATCCTCTGATGAATGATGAGAAAGTATTCTCTTGGAAATCACTACCTGCTGAACTTTTTCGGTAACATTTCACGAGGTAGAAAAACAACAAAACCTTAAAAAGAAACCATTTTTGGAAATAATTCCATTTGAAAATCGTGCTGCAATAGAGAAAACGTGTCACTTGACAGTGCGAAAATCTTTTGCGCTTTAAAATCTCGATCCAAGTCCCCCTTTCGAAGCGACAAAAGAAACAAACGAAGATCCCTTAAATAATACGCTGGTCCATGAACAAACTAACTGGTTCTCTCAATTGACGTCAGACGGGAGCGAGCGAGAGCAGCAGGAGGTACGAAGCGATGTGCGCATTGTGCTCCTACGAAAGGACAAGGAACGTGTCGCACCATACAATGAGATAGTCAACATTTAATTGTCAACATTTGCTCATCGACTGCCTATTGTGATGACCCTAATGGTTTACTAATGACTGTGCCTAAAGAAACCTGTCTTTCAAGACTGCCGTCAGCCTTGCTCAGGTAAAGGAGGCTTTGCAGCGCTGTCGTAAATGAGCGAGGTCATTATCTGTGAATAAGGCAATGTTTCGCGCGGTGTACCTGGACGTTCCGAGATGTACATTCTTTCCATTGTGCTCATTGGTAATGATAACAATCATGATCAACGCAATGTGAGTAAGGCAATGTTTCGTACAGTGTACCTGGACGTTCCAAGATTTATATTTGTGCTCATTGGTAATGAAAATAATCATAATCAACTGATCAACGCACTGTGAAAAAGAAATGTTTCATTCATTGTACTGTAACTTGGGCTTTCGAAAACGTATATTTTTAATATGCTCATTAGTAATGATAATAACCATAATCATCACACCTGAGCGAGAATAAGTATCATGATCGGACAAATTTCAGCATGGCAGACTTTTAAAACAGAATATGAGAAAAATAAGAGTAATGATATGACGGCAATCCGGGTAATAATAATGAAAACAATATAAGTAAACGGCACTTTTCTATAAGAATGTCTTAGCTTACAGGTCCTAGTGGTTTTCGGTGTCAAGTTGAAATGTTTATTATTTTAAATCTGAATGGAGCTCCGGTCTAGCAAATTAACAGTGGTCGCTAAGATAATTAAGTACAGAGTAGCATTGAGTATTGGGGTGTAATGTCATTTCGTCCGGTAATAGAGCATTTACATAACATCAGCTTACAAGCCTCAAGTTAAAACTGTTCGCAACAAAAAAAGTTGTCATTTAAAATTAAACTATTCTGAATAGAACTCATTCAAAATTTACACCCTCTTCAAATTGGACCTACGGCTCACAGTAATGAGAAAACTACATCGGGAATTGGTTATTTTTTCATAAAAACGAGGAAGAAAAATTGCAAACAACTTTAAGAAACAATGACTTATTTAAAAAAAATATTCGCTTATGCAAACTTTAAACAAACTTGAGGTTCAATTTTTGAGTGACCGACGCTAGGTCCCCAAATCATTGATTTTGCAATATTTTAAAAAATCACTCAATGCTTATATTTTTTACAATATTTTGAAAAATCGCTCACCTGTACAATGTGCAGTCACGGAATAAGATGTCAAAATAAGCTAACGATGCCCAAGGCCTGTTCATTCTTCAAAAATAAAAAATCCGTTGATATGACAACGCAATTTTTTTAAAACCAAACTCTTCGCTCATTTTCGTGTACAAAACGAACAGCATCGAGTCACCGGGTGCAAAAATGACGTCGAAAAGGCTAGAATTCGGTGGCAGACAGGAGAAAAGCTGCGTCCTGAAGTGGAAACTGTGACAAGGCAAACTTTGGGTCGGCCTTCGTTGTTACCGCGTCCTTTATGGGACTCGCGCTGTGTTTACCCTCGCCAGCAATAAATGTCTCGGTCTATTAGCAAATCTCTAATGGATGAAGAAAGCCATGGGGTAAATAACAGGTCCGCCAAAATGCCGCGGCTTGATTTTCAACGACGCTCGTCAGCATTGTTCGCGCGACCTCCATTCGTTGGGAAGAAATGCTGGATTTTGCTAGCAAGAGAGCCGCTCTTCAAGAAAAATGTGCGACTTTGTGTGCTGTTTAAACAACTTTGCATTGAAATGCGAAGCTTGACGCATCGAAGTTAATACTTACGGAGGTATGACTTTCATAACGCCCATTACCAATCGGGATTCATGACCTCATCACGGATGAGCGTAATGACATGAGGAATTTTTTATTAAGTTAGAAATAATATACATTTCTAAGAAAAACTTTCATTTAATTTTTTTTATTGTACGGAGAGTCCTTAAAATTCATTTTCCGAGCAGACGTAACATCTAATGAAACATGATTGAGAAAAAACAGGCTAATGTAGCGCAAAATAAAACAAGAACGATATTAATATTAATAATGATGATATTGGTAATAATACACGCAATGGTTTCTCTACCACAATACAACGTTGGCACTTTGCAGGTGTTCGATGGTTAGTTACACTAGCAAAGATGCTCACAAACCTCTCCGTCTCTGAAAGACATTCCTCGCTGCATCCACTTTCTTGGAAGTCCTCCCTCGTTTTGCCTCAGGCTGTCCAGTCCGTAGCATGAGTGCTATTCTGGTGCAACCGTAGTTGTCCTTTAGTGACTAACTACTGAACTTAGATGTACTTATTATAGTCGCTTTAATTAATGCTTACTGTGTGTATTTCTGTTGTCTGGTTGTTTCAGTGCTTACTGTGTGTATTTCTGTTGTTCGGTTGTTTCAGTGCTTACTATGTGTATTTCTGTTGTTTGGTTGTTTCAGTGTTTACTGTGTGTATTTCTGTTGTTTGGTTGTTTCAGTGTTTACTGTGTGTGTTTCTGTTGTTTGGTTGTTTCAGTGTTTACTGTGTGTACTTTAGTTGTTTGGATGTTTCAGTGCTTACTGTGTGTATTTCTGTTGTTTGGTTGTTTCAGTGCTCACTGTGCGTACTTCATGATATACCATGATTAAATAGTTCAGTAATTACGTTCATGTTTCAACATTTGTTCATTTTAAGCAAGGGTTCTCAACCTGGGGTGCTCGCACCCCCTGGTGTATGAGGCGATATTCCAGGGGTTGCAAGAAAGGTCCAGGTAAATAATGGGAAATTGCCTATTTGTTGGCATTTTTATTTTAGGGGTACAAGGTCCGAATGAAATTTCTTTCAGGGTGCGGGGCGAAAAAAAGTTTGGGAACCACTTTTCTTACGGTTCAATATGAATTGTGGTTACTAGTTCATTTCTTACTGTGATTATTATCTCAACATGCGTGATTGACGCGAATATTTTGATATTATTCTAGCCCATTCTACTAACGTTTGTTTTTCTCAGAAAGATTTTGCTGTCTAGAGTAGAAAGAAGATGACATTTAATGTCCCACTTATAGGTAATGAAAGTGAGAAAGTTAGGATCAAAACGATGAATTTTATTAAGTAAAATTAAACACAAGGCTTTTAGCAAGACTTTACGGAGCTCCACAACTTATTTTTTTTTTTGATTTTCTTTGCAAAAGCATTTTACGTCAATGCGTCTCTTTTTTTGTACTCATCAGTATTGTGTGTATTTTTAACCATTATCAAACTTAATAATAACTCGACTACGGAAATACTGTATATTATCACGTTTTTATTTCAAACTTTTCTACACAAAAGCAATGCCATGGGATGTCGTGATACCCATGTATATTTACAAACTAAGGAACATTATTTAAAGGTATATCAAAAGCCAATGTTAATTTTCGTTTCAATTTTATTAGAAATAAGTTTGTTTTCTTTTCATTCCTATCTCTGCATTGGCGCAGATATAAGAAGCAGCTAAAGAGTATAATCAACTGTTCGCAGAGTTCTGCAGAATCCTTTCACGAGAAATAACAAACAACCCAACTCTGAATTTAAAATAAGAATAATTATCCATCAGATTCATAAATAATTTTCGATTCTTTAGAGCACAAACTTGTATATATTGTTAACTTGGGCAAATTTTACGATGAACTTCGCATTCAAGTCAACATAAATTATTTACTAAGTTTTTTGAAGTCTGACTGGCTAAATCGGGTGGGCTATTAAGTTGTTCATTTTGAATAAAGAAGAAGTTATTGAATATGTGTAGACTAATTTAAGGTTAGTGCTGTATTCTTCTCTTAATTTACACTAATGGATTTCTCTGACAAATAACTTGTTTCAACATTCTAATTTTATTTAACATTGAAGTTTTTGTGTTCAAATCTATTAACTTATGAAAGTAATATAAGAAATCAATAGAGGCAGCCATGGCACTAGAGAAACATACCTACTGGAGATTTTTCTGTAAGTGACCATGATGTATAAACGAAAAAATTGTATATAAGATGGAGAGCAAAATACATGGGAGTGTCGATAGATAAATAGTTGAAGCCCAACGCTGTCCATTTACTAGACTGCGTCAAGGGAATAAAGCTTCAAGAAGGAATAACGCTTCTGTTCCAAATTTCATACATAGAAAATTAGACTCAAATACAGGAAAAAAAGCATGCCAGACGTAGAAATGTAATTGCTCAGATTAATTTCCACCGTTCATATTAGGGGATGCAAAACAAAACAACGAAATAAATCGAACCTAATTCGAAACTTGACAGCGGAATTAGAATTTGACCTGACGTATCGCGATAGGAGCTGCCACCAACATTTCCAGCCTAGTCCGTGCTGCTCAATTAATGTTGATATTTTGTGCACATGTACCTGCTAGAAAGCAATGTTTTTGGCTTAAAGATTTTCCTAAAAATGCTTTCCACTACATGAGTTCATTCAACGCGAAAAAACAGATTGCGGAATTTAAACTTTCTTGTATCACCGTTAACTAAAATTCTTTCGAAATTTACGCGCTCTTCAAATTGCCTCAAACAAAACTAAAAAATGGAAAAAAGTAAAATCGTCGAGTGATATGTTACGGCCTTCTCAGCAGCAACGTACCAAACGTTACGTGGTATGCGTCTGCCAGACGTGCTTATCAACTCAACCTCAATTCACACCGGGCGACGATTGAAATGCGGCACGCGTAAGCCGCTGCTTTGGTTGACGAATTGCAGTAATGTACGGTGTACACAACTGTGTGCATTTTGAATTTGTGTTGCGTGTCACATTCACGGAGTAATAAACAATAAAAACTGAATGAGAGCAAATAATTGAACTTGGTTTTTTTATAAAATTCTAGGTATTCTTCAAGTGGTAGAGATCTGGAAAACGTGGCAAATGGCATACGGGTTTTTCAGCCTGGCTTTGCTATGTTGCGTCGCAATTGGTTACGTTTCACTTGTTAACGATTGTGGGTGGCTTATCAATTCTGATTAAATTCAGGAAAAATTTTGGATTTCAGATGCTAGAACGCGGGAAAATATTTTTCATCGCCTCGTACTCAATTTTTTTTTTTTACCTACTCTTGATGTTAAAGTGTATATCTTCGAAAACATGGCGAAAACTCTGACAGCATATAAATAAAAATACAAAAAACAGCTATTTCATAAATAATTGAAACCAAACGTTCATATTGTTCGACATTTCTACTTGGAAAGGTTGTAGATGCTTTGGATAATTTCTACCACTCTGCAGCGTGCTCTCTGCAGCATTGGTCCACAATTTATGTCACCATTTGTTAATTATTGTGTTCATCTGCTACCACTGAACATTGTAAATTAGCTCAGTAGTGGAACATGGAATCTCAGTGGAGACTAAAAAGGATCTTGTTGGAGGAATAATTGACGTTGCAAAACTAATTAAAAATGATCCACGAGTGCTCAATCGTGTCTGGGAATCGCTTATGCGTAGATAGCAGACTCATTGACGTGGCGAGCAGATATTTTAAACTCTTATTGTAAGTTCCCCACCACAGTCGGGTAAACACAACCAAATTTGGAGATTTTATTTCTCAAAAAGGTTATAAAAGTTTTAATTTACACTCAATTAATCTTGACACAGTCGTTCTCTTGTGTTTTATATCTACTGTAAAAGTTTGCACCATTGGTTTTCATTACATTGAAAACTCATCATTTTCGCCTTGAGTATTCAGGGAGAGCTCAAATTTGTATTTAAGGAAAAGTGTGGCCACACTAAGTAAAATTAAAAGTATTTCCTGGTAACTCGTTGCTGAAATTTCCTCGACGCTGTAGAGGGAGCAGGTGTCTACGATGCATCAACCCATTCTGGTTCTGGGATACAGCCCAAGTGTTGCACGAAGTATTGTAATTTGAAGTATTGTAATTTAGTGATGAAATTAAATTTTCAAAGTGCGAATCTGAAATTGTCCAAGGAGAAAACTGCTCGATTAACGAATTGAAAATACTCTCCAAGTATCACACGAAGTTACATTACTACGAAATTCCATGATATTCAATTTTCAAAGCTTGAATTTGAAATTGTTCTGGAAACAAATTTCTCAATTATCAAAGTGAAATACTGTCTGCACGCTGTAATTTGGGAATAATTAATAAATCAAAGAAATTTTCAGATGAATAGCTAGTTCATGTTAAAAGCACGCACAATATCCATAACAAAACACATTCATTTTTTATAAAACATCCAACACTACCCCAATATTCACAGTTTTTAAAAGTCTATCAAAATGCATACCTTTCCCGAACTGTAGTTCCTTGAAACAATTTTAATCAGTTCACAAATCGAGCAAGG
>JACJUY010000840.1:0-28940 GCA_014220935.1 Platorchestia sp. MABIK | reverse complement strand
GAGAAACCAAGTAGATTATTTGGCCCACAATGCTGTTACTGTAAGATTTTAGGAATACTCCAATGTCCTGTTTCTAAAAATATACGTGCTGTTGGTAAGTAAATCTTTCAATTGTTTCAAAGATCCAAAATATTTATGGGGCGACAGGTCCACTACGCATCAAATTTTAGGGATTGAAAATGAGTGTTAACGTTTATTTCATCCTCGGTTTGATATCCAACTATTGTGTCACATTTAACTCTCATTCAAGGTAGCATATCGAGATTTACACTTATTCTAAGTTTGGAACTTTGAGAGGGATCGAGGATAAGATGAGCGCGTTGCATTACCAAACACGTCGAATGTTTGAGGATTGAAAACAGCGTATAACTTTTAATTCATCTTCAAATTGAAATTCAATCCCTGTAGCACGTTCAACTCTCACTCAAAGTAGCGTATGGAAATTAGCGCTCATCTCAAATAAGGAAATTAACACTTATCCGAAAAATGGAAGTTTGAAAAGGGAACAAGGGTATGCGAATCAGGGAGCAGCAGCGACGGCGCTGTCGGCGCCGTGTTGTGCCTGTGAGACACACAAAAGACCGGCAGTTGATGGTCGTTACTCACCAGCTCTGGTCATCCAATCTATCTTGCTCCCAACTCAATATCGGCCGCTGGAAACGAGGGGTGTGGTCAGCCAAACGGAAAATTTAGCGGAGCAGAGAGGGGGCCGGCGAGGGCATGAGGGGAGAGACCCGGGTTATATGACGTCGATCGCGTCTCAAGAAAGCGGCCGCGCTAACGAATACACGCACAAGCGACGGTTTGCAGCTGCCTTGAAACGAGGAAATATCAGTGAGCGCGACACCGAAATCTACTCACACTTTGTGCTTCACTCGTAGAAAAGCGCAGCAACGTACAGACTCTTGGGCTGTGAAATTGTTTCGTTTGCTACGTGGAAAAGCGCAGTAACGGATAGACTTGTCTCGTTCGCTACAAATATAGCGAAAAGATAGACTTCTGTCACTGATGACATAAACATCGAGCACTACATCTTGCTGAAACTTGAAAATGAATAATTTTTTAATTCCTTTTCGAGGAAATGATGTAGCTTTATGAAAGGTAATGAATTTATTTTGTTGCCAGAAATGGAAAATTTACAAATTCATGGTTATTATCATATGAGTTTAAAATTTTCTCATACTACATGGTTGTTATCTATGTAAGTATATTTACTAGAGTTGATTGAATGTGTTCGTAAAAATCCCGAGTAGAGCTTTGCAAAAAATATAATTTTTAAGCATTCGGAAAATTTTCGAGGACAATGTGATGAGCTATTTGAAGCACGAGTAAACAATAAGTTATTAATTCATAAAGGATGAATTTGCTGAGCTGATATAGCTATGCAAAGTGCCAAGAAACAATTCTTGACAATTCTACAAAGTGTCAGCAGTTAGAAAATATTTTTAAAATCGTAATACTCAACATTTATGGAAAAAAATCGCTACAGATAAAATAGAAAAAATAACACGCTTCATATTGTCGAGGTTACAGAAACAGAAGGAAATATTTTTCTGAGCAAAAGTTACTTTAAAATTACGTTGAGAACCTAATTGATTTCTCAGGTTTTTTTATAAAAATCGCGCATTAAAGAATAATAATTTCGGACTCGTCATAGCAAGTTCAAAGCCCCAATCGATGTGTCACTAACGGACAACAAACAAAAAGTTGGACATCTGATGAAGTAAAAGGTTATTTTCTTGATTGTTTACTAAGTTTGGGGGCCTTGCAAGTAGTTTAACTCGTAAGTTTTCTAGAAAAAAGTGTCGTATTTGTCTGCAATGATATTGTCAAAGTTTTATTGCTCCTAAATTGTGAGTATTTGACCTCGGCAGTTCATACATACAAAAAATATCCTATTTTTTGTAATGAACTCTCATTGCTCCTAAATTGATGGTATTTTGCCTCGGGATTTTTTCAGAGGAAATTATGACATTTGTCTGCAATGATATTGTTGCAATTTTAACGCTCCTAAATTGTGAGCTCAGGTACCTACATTTAAACAATTTTATTCAATTTAAACTATTCATTTACCATATAAAGCTTTATTATTTATCGAAATGACCTTGATTGTGAATTTGGAAAGTTGTTTGCAAATGAATTACAATGAGGTGTAGCTTTTAGAATGTTTTAATACATATCAGAAGACTCCTCATTTTGATGATTTGCAACGATTTCATTTTGTTACAACGCTCTGCATAATTTGATATGCTACAAATTATTATCTATTAACTAACGCTCTTGAAATGTTTCTTCACTGTGTTATTTTTAAAAAAGTACTACCAACGAATTACCAATTGATTTGAGTTTTATTTAATATGCAGTTAACCTCATACGTCAATCTATTGAGCACACCATAAAACTAACCCTCCGAAGCCTGGTTAAAACGGGACTTATTCTACAGAACTGCAAAGTTCTCAACATTAAAATTGAATTCTCAACATAAATGTTCTAAAAGTACAGATCTTCCATGAGAGTTCTCAACATTATTTTGTTTCTGAATCTTTTCTCCACCAGAAATGTGTTCAGATAACGCAAGCTGTAGTGAATATATGTTAGAATTTAGTTATAAGAACAAAAATTACGTATGTGCTAAAGTTTCTCTGCTATGTGCGGCTAAAAAGTAACGTAGAAAAACAGCAATTAATATTATATCGGCTGCTTTATTAGGACGGTATCTGGTCTGACGGGGCCCGGATTTTGAAACATTTAACGTCGTCGTTGCGGTAAACCTGGTAGTGAAAGTTCTTCTACAAGCTTAGCTACTAGCTGCACTCCATTTTTCTAGCCAAAGATCCTCGAGTTTAAGTTTTCTTTCGATACAATCTAAGCTCCGGACAAAAAAAAAACACTTTATGTAGCCCAGGCGGAAAAAGAATTTTTCCGTCTGTTGTCGCGATAAAACGATGTAAAAGTCTTGCACCAGACGTAACATATTTCACTTTATTGATAAAAGATATCAGGAAAACTCCGACAGTTAAATTTTATACTAATAACTGATTTAGGTAATCACTTGAGGATATGGAGAGTAAAGCATATTGTGTGATCACATAGCGTTCATTTCTCATCACCTGATGATATTCAGTAATGATGTCTGTTTTGATCTGAAATTTTTGGGTTCAAACGGTCGAGCAAAATGCCAGTTTTAATTTGGGAATTTTTTTTCATACGGTCAAGCAAACAATATTATCTTTCAGCGCTTCCTGAGGCAGTCAATTTTGTAGCATGATATCATATGCATAAGTTACTGCAGTTCCAGACTACAACTAATTTACAGTTATAGGTGTTGAAATGTTGGTGATATTTTGTAGCATGAAATCATAAGCACAAGCTACAGCAGTTCCATATTACTACAAATTCATGGGATTACAGGTTGAATTGTCAGGAATATTTGTCCCTTTGATACTTGAATTTTCAGTCAAGAAGGGAAGCATAAGTAAAATGAATGTGACCTAATAGATATTTCTGAAATTTTCGCCCACCCATTTTGTCTGAGTATTTAGTGAAAAGTTGGTCCCCTTATAAGTGTCATATTCTGTTCGAATCTTAAGGCGATTTTTTAATGTTGAACTTTTTGAGTCGCCCTAAATGCCTAGATAGGTGAGCAAATAGTCCCTCAATGGGCACCAAAATAGGCAAGAAAAACCTGGCTTCACATGAGCAATCATCATTTATTTTACCTAAGCTTTCAGATTAATTCATAAGCTTTAGCGATCGTGCAACATCATTTGCAGCGATATTTTCGGCTCAAGAAGCGATTTTTTCTGATTGCTCAAAGTTTCTTTTTGTACACCAGCATTTCCGCAGTGTGTGCTATTTGAGCTGTAGCCCTCGTGCAAGGGTTGAGACCAGGGAAGCAGAGGGCCAATTTTTTGCATTCGATACCGCCCATCAATGTGTATCGGTTATGACATGCAGGACAACTCAGGGCACCGAAATTAATTCATTCTACGCGTGGACATACTACATCCAATGAGCTGCTCTCCTCATGGAAAAGGAAATACCGTGATATTTTATTTATTTTCAAATTCTCAAACTCTTGCAGAATCGTGACTTTCAGAAAACGCTGAGTTTTTTACGATTACCACCCACTCCACGCAACCAGACGCCGAAACAAACAACACTTGCAGCGGCCAACACCGTCCCCAAACCTCGGCAATTGGAGGTCTCAATAGAGACACTAATTCCAGATGATGCAGTGCATTAGCGAGACAATGTATCTTTGATGAACACGGAGGTCTGTTTCCGATCTCTGGTAGCCGTGCCGGCGGCTTCAAGGGCGTCTAGAACAAGTCTCTGCGCAGTCACCTGGATTTTTGGCTAATGTAAGAACGCAGCTAGATTTTCTTTCTAATTTTGTTCGTTATTCAGATTTGACGGCGTTGGTCCAAGTAATGAAAAGCAATGTCGTTGAGAGCGTTGGGATTTTTGCTATGGGTGATGGATAACATTATTAGTTGTAGTGTTTTTGCAACTTGTTTTCGTAAAATGTAGCGGAAACTTGAAAAGGTACCTCGTATTACGGAAAATCATCGACCAAACCGTAGAGAAAAATTTATTACACAATTTTTTTTTGCAGTGCCGGATCAAAAAAAAAATAAAACTTTGTTACAGAGTGCGAACAACCACACCGAACTGAGCAAGTTTCTGTGTTGAAGCGTTAACCCTTTAACGTTAGAATTTTGTTCTCATATTACCGTCATCACAACTACTGTCATTTAACTGGCATCGGCATCAAGTAGTCACCGATATCAGGATAAAGAAGGAATTGTCACTCGACAATGAACTTCGAAGAACACATTAGGGCGCAAATTTCACAAACAAAAAAATATATTAAAGCTGTTTATGAAAGTGGATATTGAAATCGGTAAAGCGTAAAGCTAAGATGCAACCATGGGACCATTCTCAAGCAGGAATGGTCACATGTGTTCGAGGGTGAGGAACAGGACAACCTCGAACTGATAACCTCACTCTAGTTGTCAAGTTAACCCATAATCTGGACTTCCGCTGCACTCCGTTCTGTCTTCTTAAGAGAGCGACAGTGTCTCATAAGCCCTCATTAGGCACCAAGATTACCACAGTTTACGGCAGTGTCGAGTGACGAAGACTAATTCTCCACGGAACATTTTAGACCTCACTGAAAAATTGTTAGGGATACATGTACATGTTTTGACGTTAGTTTTTGAATTGCATGAGATTTTCACGCCCTTGTTTTCTAGGTTTGTACCTGAATTTCAAGGAAAATGTTATGTGTTTTGATGCTTAATTTTTGTTTAATGTCATATAGAAACAGCAAATTCTTTCATCGTTGTGCGGGAAATTTGTAAAAACCTAAATGCGAAAAAAAGTAAACACACTCAGAAGCATCGAGAAAGGTTTTCGTCTTTGAAAATTTGGGCTGAATAAAACTTTTATGCGTAAATGGTTGTACGCCATCCTAATGGACAATGAATACGCTCATTCCAGTCCAGAAGAAGTCCATGAGACAAGTGAAAGCCAAATTTATGCTTTTTAACTTCTTGTATCCACTTCACACTCATTCATGCTGCCATGTTTATCACACAAAAAGTAGAAGCCTCATTTATTCTCTCAGCTTCTTGTATTCACTGGGCGCGTATCCTTGCTACTGGGTTTACCAGGCAAAGAGCAACAGGAACGTAAATCAGTTTTTCTCTTTTATATACAAGATTCTAGCAGATATTCGCGCGGCGAGAGCACCACGCAGTAACATCACCCGAACATTTCATCAATAGCCCCGACACTTCGCTGGTGATTACGACCAGATCTAAGGACAGGTTCCGATGACTCAATTACTGTCTGGTTACATAACCCCCAAAAAGCTCGCAGATTGGGTTACAGGATCGGCTTAATTGGAAGTGTTCCTTGTCCGGCCGTTTTCTATCCGCGGTATCGATCTCAAAACGCGGGTTTGCGGAAGGGACGAGCCGCTGTTCGATATTGGATGTACACGAGACAGCTTCCTGCCGTGATCGAAACAACAGGTTTTGTGCACCCAATGTGTTTTTCGCAGAACGCCCATGCTTCTCGTAAAACACATATTTCTTCAAATGTGACTCCATTGTTTTGTTAATTCTGTCATTTCTTTTCTGTAATTTGAGTGTGTGAGAGATTTGACCACGGAACTCAGACTTTCAGGAAGATTGAACCAAAATTGTTCAGCTATGTGCGGAAACTGTTCAACGTCTTTTACATTTAAGGGAAATCGTCATTGTCATCTGTCCTTATGAATAAAATAATTTTGAACTCGTTCTTTTATGCATTGAAATATCTGAGGTATTCTGGTGATGGCACCACAGCCCAATTTAGAAATATCAAGAGCACGTTCATCGGTAACAGAATAGGCTATAGCCCGTGTTAAAATGCTTGAAATTAAAATCTTGAAATGTTATTTCCCTGGGTATGATTTGCAATTGTTATTGCGATCTGAATATTTTTCCAGATCAAGGTCATGTTCCTGTTTTTTGTTTTTTTATCTAAAGTAGGACAAAATTTTAAATAGGGCGAGTAAAAATATTTTATGCAGACGAATGTAGAAGCAAAATTATTTTTTTTTGTAAGGCCTTAAATATTGGCTTGTATAAATACTAATACAAAAACTAAAAAATTAAAATTAAAAGTTTCATTTTTTATGCAAATCGTTGCTGGTTTTCACATTGCTTAAATATAAAGTCTGTAAATACATTGAATATTGTATTTAGCTATGCTCAATCACTAGGACTTTGATGTGTAAGGTCTCCTGTTCTTTGTTGAAAAATGTCATTCGACAGTTTCCGGCACATATGTGCTAATGTGTAACTTTTACTTATATCCATATGTGTACTTACTACGATACGAAATATAAATACGGATCTACATGAATAAACTGTCAAGAAGCTTTCGTTCTAGGGCTATAAACAAAAAAAAATTCTTGTCTTCCTGATCTCTTAATTGATTTAAATTCTAGTACAAGTCAAATTGACTCCACAATGAACTATTTTACTCTTTAAAATCAAATATTCTCTTTGTTATTCACAACACACATGCGATCGAATTAAATTTTCGAGTGTTATTGAGGCCTGTACTGCACCAAGTGCCGTGTGCGGCGAAAACGAGCTATGTATACCCCTGTCGTCCCCAAACCTTCCTCAGTCGAAAATACATGTAGTGTATCAATGGGAATTAGCACTGCCAGTGAGGGAAATGTGAAGTCCCAAGCTGAGAGTTCGGCAGACCTTCTTTTGGTTTAAATAAATGTTTTTTATTATGTTAAGGATCATCATTTTTCGGTTCACTACAGTTCTATTTTTCAGCACCCACTGCTTTCTTCTTCAACTTCTACCGTGTTTCATGAACTTCTTTCTCAACTTCCTGTTTCTTAGCACCTTGTGCATGGATTTCGCGTTCTCTTATCTCCATACTAAATGGAACATTCCTTCTTCCTCTTTTTGGAACGCCTTTGTTGCGGTTAGGGAGGCATGAACTAACATTTAATCTAATCCTGTCTAGAGAGTTAGTCAGAAAGATGGTCACAAACTGGTCGAATACCTTTAGTAGTGGTTGAGATATATAGAGGTCAGAGTCTGCAAACTTTGAAGCCGTTTTCTGACTTTTAAAAAACGACGCTTGATTCTGTGCATGTGTTTCAAGGAGCCTCAATAATTGAAGTCAGAGTTCTCTCAGAGCATGTTCACAGGAAAACGTAAAACGGGTGGGAAATACGAGGTAAACGAAACATTTTTGTTGCAGACAAGCAGTAGAAAATTTACTTTTTTAATGAATGATTCATTCTATATGTGTAAGTTCTTTATTTAGTATTGCAAATAATACATTTGATATTCATAATGGAGTTTCTACAAGAAAAATATCCGCATTGGTTTCGTGTGAAAATTATCGGTCTTATTCCTCATCTTATGAACCAAGTTTAATTCATTTTACCTCTTAGGTTTTTCAGTTCCTACAAAGCAACAATGGTGTTTTTCACTTCAAAATATCAAGCACCGCATAATATTTCCCTTCCAGCTTATGAACAGAACAGTCCCTTTTTCGCTTGGTTAAATTTCCGCAAAATCGCGTCTACTTGTGCTTCAACATAGTACCTCAATCCAATATAAATGCAGAAACTATGAGGATATGTTCACATTATCACAGAGGTCGCTCTCTACCATTACTCGATTACGCTAATACCATTACGATTATCGAATTCCTAAAATATTTGCAGCGATCACAGACCTCGACCAAACTCGGTGGGTGTTCCCCAGTCTTTCTATCGTGTACTTACATCACAAAAAATTGCTGCTGCTGCCGGTGCCACTTTCTTTTTACGGCCTCAACGTACAGTAATCCGTCACGGGCAAGACAGAATAATGCGAGGCTGTTTCAATAACTGGAGAGCGATTGCTGCTACCTACACCCTGTCGCTTGAATATCAGCATTACAAGACAAGGGATTTGATGCCAAATTGCGGCGGCGATTGGGCCAGGCGAGTTTGTTTCTGCCTTTAGAAGTTTTTACTTAGCGCAGAGGAGGGAAGTCACTGGTGCAAGGTAGACTTTATGCACGGTCGGTGTTAGATAAAACAATGATAATAAACGGTCGTTGCTTAAATATAACTTATACATTAAACGGTCGTTGTTAAATGAAACTTTGACACTAAACAGTCGTTGTTTAAATAAAACATTGACGAAAAACGGTCTTTGTTTAAATGAAGCTATGACAAAAATATCGTGTCATGCTATGCACACGAGCCCCTTGCCTTGTGATGCAAAGGACATTACTTAAAATATAAAACTGTTAATTTATGATTGAGTATGCTCTGCGTCGGATGGTGAGAACGGAATAGATGCATTTTAAGACAAATTTTAACATCGCAGCGTAGGAGACTTCTTTTTATTTGACCAGGTGCTCTGACGCAAAAATAAGATTTTCCATTTCTTAGAACAAATTAATTCTACATGAATGTTTCTGTAAACTCATACGACCAAAAGCACAACAACGCCCGAGTCGAGTGCTCTCTAGCAACCAAAAGATCGCCCCGGTAGCAAAATAGACAATTTTAAACAATTTATTTACCACAAGCGATACAGAAGTAGGTGGTTTAAGCCTAGTATAACACCAGTGAATTGTAATTAGACATGTTGAACTATACCTACAACAGCGAGTAAAAATATGAGCATTCATGTTTGTTCTACAGAATACTTTTATCTAGAAATTCTCTAATTTGAGAGACTCATCGTAATTCTGTGAAGCAACATCGCAAAAATTTTTGGAGGAAAGCTTTTGAAGCTAAGCACTAGCTATTGTCACAGAAATAAGTATCAAAATTCCGTGTATTGAAAGCAATAATGAAATAAACACATGCACGTTAATTGGCAGCAATCCATCTGTGTAAATTTGTGCCTATGAAGGAATAGAATGTCTGGAAAAAATGTTACAACATTACAATTGTTTAAACTCACCAATAAGGGCGTTAAATATATTGTGTAATTTCAGCTTATGAGTTATATACATATCTATTTATATATATGTATGTTTATGTGTATATTTACAAATATATTTATGGTTCTGAGTTAGAGACGTTAGTACGTTAAGTTATTTAACCAAAGTTTGCTGCAGAATTTGTTCGTCTCATGATAAGTTGCCATAAGTCTCTCGTAACTTACTTGACCTACAATGCTCTTATTGTTATCGTTATGATATTAAGTATACTCTTATGTCTTGCTAATAACAGTACGCATGCTCGTGATACATGTATCTTACATACGCAATGCATTGTAGCCGCAAACCCATCGACGTTGGACAGTGACATACGATAGAGGTCGACCATAACACCCATCACACAATGATTCTCTCTTAGATGTCAAGCCCTTTCTATTTGTCTTTCTCGTTAAGAATCTTTCATATTATGGAATTAATGATCGTTAGACGAAGCCACACAAGAAAGCAACATGGTTACTGTGCAACGATTTCAGCGAATACTGATCCATTATGAGGTGTTTACAAAAATAAAAAAAGGACTTGATGTGTAGAACGCAAAAAATAACTGTTCATGTTACATGTCAACATTACGTAAAACCTTATATCTACGAGGTCTTGCATAATAATTGCTCACTATCCACTGGTTTTCCTTGTACGACTCGGCGCATCTTCATCTGGTTGGTGTTCTTTTGCATCTTAATAAATTGATTTAAATTTACAGCCACTTTATGTGAGTGCGCTATCGTGCTTGAAATGAAAGGCTCTACACCCATACAGAACGTATCAAGCGAACCTCTAAGCCAAAAAAAAACGTACCATAAACAGCAAATGTCCCACTATAGCCTCTTGCGAACGTTCACGCAGCATTAACATTACCCTTCAGGTGATGCGATAAAAACCCTGATTCCACTTCATAAAAGAGCTTCAGGGATGCTACGCGAGAAAAGAGTTACAAGGTGAAAGTTCCATAGGTTTTTTTTTCGGAACTAAACGTGCGCATTCTTATTTGATATCATTCTGTAACCAACGATTGGAGTCAACCGCAAGCTCTGCTACTTCAAGGATGCTACACAAAAAAATAAAAAGTAAAAGTTCCATATGCTTTTTCTTCAGAACTCAACGTGTACATTCGTATTTGGTATCATTCTGTAACCAACGATTGGAGTCAACCGCGAGCTCTGCTAGCTCGAGTCGCAGTCAGAAGGCGCGTCGATTACCGTCATATATTGTGCGTAATAAAGGACAACTGGAGGTCCTGCGTCAATTTACGATCTGCGGAGACTGACACATCCTTGCTCCGGGAAATATGAGGAGTCGGTCCATCCAGTGCGAGACTCCAGACAATTATAAAAGGCAATAAAGAACGGATCTTCCATGCAGCAGCGCAACCACGCAGCAGCGGCCGCAGCCGGCTGTGGCATTCGTTGTGTGTCGATAAATTATTGGCGTATAATTGAAAGAAATCAACGGTGTTCAATATATTGCATCCTGTAGCTTTTATACGCTCTTCTGGGGATGATGAACAGCATCAGGGAAGGTAAAATGCAGAGTGTTACCCGTGGGCACATCGGACGTGTGTGAGGAGGCCAAAGTGGAGCACCCTAAAGTGGACAATGTGGACTTCTTTGGGTTTTGCCCTTTACGTTTTATTGGTTTTGATTAATATAACCTGTGAATCTGAAATTATGTTCATTTTTAGGAAGTAATCCTGGTGCTCGAGATGAAAATTTCCCATGCGTGATCTTGTTATAAAGATAACTTTTTCCTCTCAAAGGTGTCAAAGTATTTATTTGTTATGGTTAGATGATTTATAGACAAATAAATGACATCAGAATGGCTTTCATTAAGCGTTTTTCGCAAAGCGAGGATTTTCAAAAGAATGTTTGTAAAAACTTTGGCAAATAAAATTCATTTCCATGTAAAAAGCATGCCTGAGTTTCCCGCATGAATTGCAAGCCCAAAGCAAATTTTAGTGCTCCCTGTCACATCTACAACAATAATTCCACAATGAACACATGCAGCCCGAAATATTATAGTTCTAAAATTACAAATATTTAATGTGTTCCACAAAATTATGAATACTGTGTGTGTTCCACAAAATTGTGAATACTGTGTGTGTTCCACAAAATTGTGAATACTGTGGGTGTTCCACAAAATTGTGAATACTGTGGGTGTTCCACAAAATTGTGAATACTGTGGGTGTTCCACAAAATTGTGAATACTGTGGGTGTTCCACAAAATTGTGAATACTGTGGGTGTTCCCCAAAAAAAGTAGTCATACTTACCAGCACTGAAATGTAAACTACAGATGCAAAACAAACTTTCATTCTACACCCACACAAACCACACAGCACGCTCACACAAACATCATAACACTGTTAACACAAAAAATGCGACCCTAAAACTAATTTTCCCAACATGTGTGCTCGCACCCAGCACATATGACCTCTACTCCAATTATCCTTTGAAGCACTAAACTTAAAGTCTCCAGGCCGCAAAACACACAATCCACTCCGTCAAAGAACACTACACACGAATACGCAAACCACACACCAAGTCCGCACCTCACGCAAACACACCGTGCCCGCACATATGTTATCTACACCAATTATGCTTTCAAGCACTAAATTTAAAGTCTCCAGGCCCCAAAACACACAATCCACACCACTCACGCGCATACGCAAACCACACACCAAGTCCGCACCTCACGCAAACACACCTTGCCCGCACGGGGGAAGGCGAAAAAACAGGCAACAGAAGCCATAAAATTATCGTTGGGGTGGAGGGATAGGTTCGCTGGAAGTGCTAAGTCCGGCGCATTGCCGCCGCCCCGTCGTTTGGATAATGGTTACTCATTTCCTGTCGTTAGTGCGGCGGAGGCGATACCTCGGATGTGAAGGTGTCACCAGGTCGGCTAATTGCTTTATTAGCCTCTGCTGCTGCCACTTTTCTCAGGAACCTACCCCCAGAGCGCACTTTTTCCCGAAAATTGGCGGGTAGACGTGCAAGTATGACTAGTTTCAGCGTTCTCGTCGAAAAAACAATTCCAGAAGCATGGCCTTCAGAAATAATTTCCAGGCACCTCAAGTCTCGTCTATTTTGTCCGATTTACGAAGGAGATCTAAACGTAAACACTTGCGTGGTTGACAAACCTGTACAGATGCATGAGATTGTTTCCTCAGACTTCACTTGTAAACTGCGAGTTTTGAAGCAGATATACGAACGTGGCGCTTTAGCTCAACTGCTTCTCATAACACCTGTAATGGCTCCGTGAGCACAAAAAATTTAAGTACTATCACCCCAATGTGCATGTCAGTTTTTAAGAAAAAATTATTCACAGCCAAGCCATGTGGACTTGATGGATCATATTATATTTACGCCACAAAAAGAACTCTTTGTTTTTGTGCAATCTCTGCGGCTGGTGTGACACCTACGTTACGCACTGCCATTATGCGCTATTTTCTCATTACGTAGATCTTCATGCCTCATTTTTTATCGTGATCTAATATCATTGCTAATTTACAGATCGTATATTTTTGGAGACCGATTTACACAAGTTGCGAGAAAAATACACCGTGTTTGCTTTGGAATGTGGGACGGTGAAATGTTCTGAGAATTGCTATCTCAGTTGCTATCATCCCCAATGATCTGTCTGTAGAAATTCCCATGATTTCTTTTTTCCTTCATGAATAAAGCTCCTCTCATGTCAAATCAGGTACAATGTAATCTTCCTACATAGAGCTTCTTCCAATCACCCTAATTACACCTCGACTATATTGGATTGCCATCTTTACTGACCAGAAACACCTTTGTCCAGAACAAACGTGCGAGATATTAACTGCATTATGTATCCATTTTTTTCACTCCATCTCGCAAATTACTCGTTCTAAAAGAAGCTCTCCTAAGCCGTAAGTATAAGATGACCGCACGTTCGCTATACGCTCGTTTACTCGAGCTTTTTTTTTTTTGACGCCAATCGATGCGACGTAAAAAGCCACAATTCAGGCTGAGTTCTTCCCTTGTGGATGGTAATCTGCCTCGAGTGTTAATGGTCGAAATTAGCATGAGGTGCTGTGAATAATTACATGCTTATTTCAACTCCTCCTTTTTAGATAACTGCTTTATACTTCTTTTAACGATCGCCCGCGACCGTCTAATTTCCTGTACATGGTTGTCAGTTCGAACATTAACTTTCAGAGAACTATCACAGCTTCAAGCTCATTTCGGTAATGTTTTGAGTAGTTGAAACTTAAACTAATCGATCGATTGTTAGCATTACACTGCCTATCCTTCAATGTTTAGCAAAAATTTACCCTTCAAAAATTGTTAACTCTTTTGTTCTTGACACAACTAAGCTACCAAAATGAAGTTATTCAAAATCTCTAACAGTTCTTCTTTACGCTGGTTAGCATGAACATTATTTTCCGACTAACCGAATAATAAATATTTGTTTAACTTGTACTAAAAAACTGAAATTGCTGTTATAGCATATCATTGGGGCATTTATCTTCAACATGACCTCTTATTATTCAATTTATGCCTCTCTATCTCGAATCCCAAGTTCGAGAGAGCCGCAATAACTCTACGCAAAGTTGCACAGGAATATCTCCCATTCCTTATCGAAAGAGCATTTTAAAGCTTCAGTTGTTAAGATTTTGTGCGCACGTGCTTCAGAACCCAAAATAAATCAAACAAAAAGCAACGCCAGCTTGAGATTAGACAATAAAGATGCCATATTTACCTGCCGCAAGTCTCGGACAATAGCCCTGACACTCTGTTGTGAGCTATTTGACGTGTGAGAAGGAGAGCTGTCCTGTTGGGTAGGAACGACTTGGTTTTTAGAAATGCTTGTGAGGCTTGAACTAACTGTTAATCTAATCTAATCTACCTCATAATCCAATCTAACCTAACCTAGCTCATGATTTAATCTAGCTCATAATCTAGAGGAGTCTGCTCCAGTCAGTCGTTTACTCTTTTAGAAATCTGTGAGTAGCTGAAACTTTTGCTTGCTAATGTTAACAAGTCCAAATTTGGTCTGCCAATATTTTTTTAAATTTTATTTCACTCGCATTCATTCTTTTCTTTAACTTCAGCAACGACCTCTCCAGGTTTCATCTGCCTCGTGCTTTGCCAGTTTCAAAAATCTTGGCATAAGAAGCTTGAGGTTAACCGCTTTGAGGACAATCTTCAGTACCACAAAAACGAAAAATCAAAGACGAGAGGAAAACGGTTGTGGTTAAAAAAGCCTCGTGACGAACGTGAAACACTTGGTCTTAATTTTCCTTAGGTGTAATATGTTAACGGTCATTAACATTTAGAAAGTAAGGTTTATTTGGCCGAGAAATTCAAGCATTTCTTCTGCTGTATGAGTTAAAAAAGGTTTTAAGTTTAATATTGTAAGTTTTCAAGTTTTTTATATAGCATCAAAGACAGTTTGAAATAATCTGTAATTTTAGCTCTTACCCGAACATAATTTCTGAACGCATGGTGAAAGAATTCAAAATTAGGAAACATAAGAGCAGGGCTAAAACTTCGCCAGTTCCTTTTTTTTAAACAAAAATTATTGATTTCATTGATTCAGCAATGAACTAGTTAAAGTATCCCGATTGACTTCACTCAAATGAATTTTTTTATTGCGATGCATGTAAGTTCCATTCGCATCATTAGTTACAATATCATTTTTTTATTAGTCCATCACATCATAAAATCAAGTACTTCAATTACAGACATCGTTGTGCATCAACATCTATCTCAATAACGGTGTTTTCAAATCATGAAAATTATTACTCGTTATTTCCCGGAACAAAGATGACTCTTGTGATATTATTTGATGTATATAGTGAGCAATCCCGATGTATATAGTGAGCAATATAGCTAATTACCTTCATATATTCCCATTGAGTCCGTTCTCTGGAAACATCGTTTCATGCCCCACACGTGGCTGTTTCTTTGGTTGTGGTCAGCAAGTGCACATGAGACGCCAGTTACACGCCCTGATCCTATTGACAAAAAAACAAACCAATAGCACGTACAAAACTCAGAAAAATACTCCCAATTAGGGGTACAAAAACAATAAGTCGTGTGCGTGTGTGTGGGACGAAAACTGTAGTCCGCGTGGGAAGTCCCAGGGCACCAACGCGTGCGCTTCTCACCCTTCATTTGTTTTGGCTCGCCGTAGTCACGTGGGCTGCTTCCTCCGCGGCTCTCCGGAGGACAATTAAGATCTCGCCAGCCCCTCGCACTAACAATGCTCCTCAACACACTGTTTGCGGGGCCAAGCTTCCTCAGTGAGCCTTTTTCCTCGTCTATATTACCTCAAATAACTAGGTGAGAGATTTGTGCTTGCCGGAAGAACCTTCCGTTCGCAAAGATTGTTTTCTTGAGACATATTTTTCCTTAAAGGTCGCTGAGAGGTTCCGGTAGTACGTAATGTTTCACTGAGCCATCATGGCTGCGATGGTTGGCAGACGGGACTTAGTTTTGATAATAAAGATGAGAAGTCAAAATTATGAATCATCAATACTGTTAGGAAATCACTTGATGTACCTACATATATACCAGCACTTGTGAATACCATGACGCTATCTGAACCAAACAAAGTAAAAAACCGACACATTTTTCCTGAAATTTTTGTGAATGTCCGACAAGTTTTGCGAAAAGTATCTCAGTTTGCCCGCACAACTTTGATCCTATCGCAGCGACAGGTTGGTCACGGTTGTTCTTCCACGAATTAGCCTGTGTAAATCGGGCGCAAAACTTCACTACGATGTGCCAAGCAACTGCAAAGCTAAAAACTGCGATTAAGCGTGGCAAGCGAAATGTGTTCTCAGTACCAGTTTTATTACAGTATGTGACAGCAAAGTATTTAGCAATGCTGCAAGCAGCGAAAAAATATATAGAAAAAAATACAATCGTCATAGCATCATAATAAAAATTCAGTGTTAATAAAAATTGCATGCCGCTGTCATGAAGGTTTCAATGTGTAGGGAAGAAATTAACTTAAAGTGCATTTCTTATTCAGTTATTTTTGCATTGAATCACTTTGATTACAGTGAAAGTCCAATGCAAGTTTTGCTAAGTACTTATACTTGTTAGGTATGAAATTTGAACGGAGAGTTTTCGGGAACATTATTTTTGATAAATTTGTGGCTTGGTTTTCATCATTTTCCTCAACAATTTTGCTTATTTTTAAAGCACTCGTTTTGAAACTTTGAGCACGCGTTTCTGAAACTAATGCTGATTGGCTATTTGAGTCATGAAATAGAAAGAGAACTCAGTACTTCGTGATACGTAAATACTTCCTCATATTTTCTTTAATGCAACTGTTCAAAAGCTGAACGAAATGGGCCGACAGAGAAGCAGATATATGTGCTGAATAAATGGGACCTGTTATTTCATAGTGCAGCTAACAAAGTCGAGTAACTTACTTCTAAGTTAACAATATATCGTAATTTGTACATTGTTAATTAACAACATATCGTAATTTGTGCATTGTTAAATTATCAATACATCGTAATTTATACATTGTAAGATTAACAATATATCGTAATTTATATGTTGTTGGTCAGTTGATCCATGACCGACTTTACAGCAGCGCGTCAACTCTCAATTCCCTTTTTATTCACCAAAACGGATAGCCTATCAAAAAATGGAAAAGAATATTTATTTGGAGGTTCTCTACTTTACAAAAGGCAGAATAACTCAGCTGTATAAGACTGTGCTTGTAAAATTGTTCTTTTCTACTGTAATGTAATTTGCGCATCAATACTTTACTGAGTGTTGCTAACAAACGATACTAAAAAACCGTATTTTTCAATTTTAATTAGAAATTTTGTAAAATTAAACGATAGACGTAAACACTTGCTACCATGAGTTAGTTCCAAAAAAACGCTCGATTCGTAAATTCGAATAAATTTTTAAATTAGATATGTACAAATGCCAAGCTACCACGAGTTCGTTTATAAGAAATCTTCAAATAAGAAAGAAAAATCCAATCATTACTTCGTGAGGAGCAAAGTCTTTCGGCCGAATGCTCGAAAGGGCACAGAATCCCTCGAGTGTTCTTGTAAGTTACTTCATTGAGCCAACACCTGAAAGATTGCACGGCCCTCCGAGCTTTTTTAGGGACAAAACACACACAAAACAGACTTTCTTAGGGATAAAACACACACAAGATACCCGGATAACACCCCAAGCTCGCTCACCACAATGGTGTCGTTTGCTTTCATCAACAACACCTGCAAAAATAGGACTATTTGCCCCTCTTCAAATTACGACCGACCGCCGGTGCTGATCGAAAGAATTGTTCCATTCTTTTTCATCAAACACGGACCGTAGCTTTGGCTCCTAGATGGGAGTTCTAAAACTGATTCTTGAGGGCGGAAGAGAATTAAGGTAACATTTTGGTTGCTTTGGGATTATCGGAAACAGTAGTTGAGCAAAAAGTTTAATTCTGTGATTAACATTTGCTCATATTTTCTGTTTAATTTCCTCCAGTTACTCAAAATACTATGATACAATTATTTTTTTAAATTATTCGGCTGACTGCAGCGCTATAGTTTTAGCTTGTTCAACATGGCATCAAAGCTGAGTTTTGTCGTACATTATTTTCATGATTTTGTATAAGTTGGCGATTCTTTCTCAATCATTTCAAATGCCATCTCTACAATGAAAAACATATTGAAGAGCTAATAAATTTTCTCAGAAATTAATGGCATTTTATTTTTAAATGCATGTGGTAGAACTAGACTTTTCATCAGTGCTATGTTAAAATAATTTGTCAGATGTGAAGTGGACGGTTTCGTGCACAGGAAAGTAAACTTAAAAATCACCAATCAATAGTCATTATTAAAAAACACATCATGGAGAAATTTTCAAATAAAACTTTCACCATCTTTCACCAAAAAAAAATGCCAGACAAAACTTTCACCATCTTTCACCGAGTTGAAACTATTTTACGGATTGGTTATGTAAAAATATGAACAGCAGAAAACTAGGGCGGTTATATGAAACTCAAAAAGCGGGTGTCGGCGTATTTTTGAAGCGTTACCGCCCTGTGTGGCAAGAAGAAAGAGTTCTGAGTGAACAGAGAAGCGTCCTGTCGCCAAGGTGTCCCCACGAGAGACTTTAGCACGCGTGCGGTTGTCCCCTGGTGGACGTAAGGAAGAAGCCGCAGATGAAGAATAATACACGTACCGCGATACCGTACGAGTGCTCTCTCGCTCTCCTGCCCTCCCTCCACCAGATGGCTTTGTTACTTCTAACAATACAAATCTGTTTCATTAGAGGAATTGAAATAGGCTTTGTGCTCCTGTTTTTTTTTTTCAAGTGAAACAGCGATGATCCCAGACGAAATGTATCGAGCAGCTTGTGTGATTTGAGCTACTCTGCTATAAGTGAGCGGAGATTTTTTTCCATTTTAACTGGTTCTTTCCTTCATTGGCGTGAATTTCGGTGTTTCAGTTTTGAGAGTCTAACTTCAGTTAACATAGCGGAACTTTAGTGAAGTATACGAACCAGGAGTTAGTTTCCTTGAAAATCTAATAAAACTCCATTATTTTTGTAGTGCAATGAAGGTAAATGAAGTGCAATGAAGATAAATTTGGCGCAGTGAAGTCAAAAGAAGATCATGCAATGAAGATTCAAGAAGATCATGCAATGAAGATTCAAGAAGATCATGCAATGAAGATTCAAGAAGATCATGCAATGAAGATTCAAGAAGATCATGCAATGAAGATTCAAGAAGATCATGCAATGAAGATGAGAGAAGATCATGCAATGAAGATGAAAGAAGATCATGCAATGAAGATGAAAGAAAATCATGCAATGAAGATGAAAGAAGATCATGCAATGAAGATGACTGAACGCACCTTGAAACCGTAAGTTGTTCACTCTGTAATGTTCCTTTGTATAATTTTCTTATCTATGTGTATAAGCAAATATTTGAATGCCCATTTTATATGGCATTCAGTAATAATCTTTCACTGAATTTGGAACCTGGTTTTGCTGATGATTTTTCATTTGTATCTTAAAAAGTCTTCCAATAAAATTCCATGAATCTAGTTATTTGATTGCGCTCAAGTGCATTTGATATTTTTATATTTTACATTTTTAAAATTTTTATTTGTTGAGCATGTCATACCTTCTTCCTTGCATACTGTACTCACGAAATCAGCCGCTGAACATTTTCAAGCTAAAATCTTGACTTTAAATTCATCGGAAATTCTTGAGATGACGCTTGGCTTCTCACTCTGCCTTAAATAAACTTTGTAATCGCGTACTAATATCAAGTGTCACCACATCTCTTGGCTGGGGCAGTGACGCTGAGCACTGAGGGTAAAGGTGAAGTTCCGCACCAAACACACGGAAGTTTGCTTGTCGCTTTCGACCGACCATTTGGTGAATATTTACTTTAGTGCTCTCAACGATTTTTAAATTTTTGCTGCCTTGTACAGGTAATACTGCAATCGATATGAGCACTAAATTAAATATTAACCGACCATTTGGTGAATATTTACTTTAGTGCTTTCGACGATTTGTAAAATTTTGTTGCCATGTACAGGTAATAGAACAATCGTTGAGAACACTAAAGTAAAAATTGACCGACCGTGTCTGTACTCGATTTCTCTACAGAATTCCTGTAATTCTCGATACTTCTATCATTTCTGTCGTGTAAGGCGTTTAGCGAAAGAAATAAAGTCGATCTTTGGATGCTATTTGTGTGCGTAAAAATGTTGGCCATTCGACAAACCTGGGCGCCTCAGAACGGTTCTCTAAAAATTGACAAAAAATTAGTTTCATGATATTTAATGTGAACAGTGATATATGTGACATGTTAGCGTGTCATTTATTACCGAGGTAAGATTATTTAATATTCAGGAGTGGGAGTCGAAAAATATGTACTCGTCATTGCTCTAAAATTGAATTGTCGGGATTCAGAATATCTTTTTAAGAACAGTATGTATATGTGATATGAAGCAGTTTTAGATTCATGTAGTAAACCTTTCAAGGTGACAGAACCCTTGTATCTGTGGGAATTAACACTACTGGACGCAGAATGTGAGGTCCCGAGCTGGAGATTAGGTACCCCTTTAGTTGGAATAGAATTTTTTTGTTACTGTTTATTCATTTTCGGTTCACTTCAGTCTTTTTTCATTGACTATTACTTTTGTTTTCAATTTTTATCTTGTTTCATAAACTTTTGAACTTACTACTTTCTTGCGCAGGGGTATTGTGCATGTAAGAGCACACCTGGTGCATAGATTCCTCGTATTCTTAACTTCATGTTTAATGGTACCTTCCTCTCTTGAGAAGACCTCTGTTGTGGTTGGAAGGCTTAAACCAACTTATAACCTTGTCTACACTTTACCATTAACACGTTTCCTGCGTGTTGAGCCATATGTGTACCAGTCGGTATATTGCTCATTTACGTACCGGTGCAAATTAAAGACATTCCGTCTGTTTTGCATCTTTTTAAAAAAAAATTACTGTTATCACACAAGGTGAAATGTTATCGTGTAATTGTAATTTTTATATTTTTTAGGTAGGATAAAAATGAAATCGAGCAGTAAAGTCGATTTCTCTATTCTGCTACTGACAACCTAACCAAACTGACAACCTAGGAAACGCAGTGAACCTGTGAAATTTCAAAGTCCAGACAATGTAGTTAAAATTTTGTGATCGTGGGACGTCTTTGTCACCTAGTCAAACGCAACTGTATATCTGCTATGTATATAACACGTATGTGATCACAGCAATCCGAACGCCTATGCCAGCTGATCACTATTAACTCGAAGGATCCCCTAAATATACAGGGTACCCAAAAATAAGTGTTACACATACTTTAACTGACAGTTATCGCTCGCAAGTATTTTTTTAATTCAAATTAGGTTTAAGACATTCAGTTTCCGTGAATTTAACGTTCTTTTTTCGTATATTTAACTCATTAGAGTTGTGTCTATGCATGAAAATAAACTCATAAATCGAAATTAATTATACGAATGCTGGACAGTCAAAGAGTGAGTACATGTTTTTGAGACACCTTGTGTGCAGGTGTAATTTCGGTCCTAGGATACACAGGAAAACTAAAGTATGCTAAGAACATCATGATACAAACAAGCATTTTGGATTATACAATATCCATCTTCACGGCTCTGAAATGCAATAAACGTTAGAGTTTAAAATTTAAATGCTAACTTTTACTTCTGACTAAACCGAGAATGTAATATTGACGTTAAAAAGTCAACAATTAAACAAAAATCATCTTAAATTTTCAACAAACGATAGAAAGTTTCACCGCTAGTCGCATTCATTTATTGACGGCTCCAGTCGTTCTGTCAGGGAATTTAGTGCACATTTAACAAGAAAAAAAAAATTATAAATTAGGCATTTGGAAAATTCGATGCAATGTTTCTAATACTTTTAAATGAAAAAGTAACACAATTTGAAATTTTAAAATCGGAGATTATTTTCTACTTTTAATTCTGCTGACGAATCACAAAACGAGTCCCTAACTAATGGTTATGAAGGCCTTCCTTTTGTTGAAATAGAATTGGTAGTTTTTTGTTTTAAAACGGATCATCTTTTTTTCGGTTCACTGTTGTTCTATTTTTCATCATCCACTACTTTCTTCTTCATCAACTGTTTCAATGCACCTTGAATATAGATTCCGCATTCCCTTAAGGGGATCTACTACCCTGTATTTTACCTAATATACCGAATTTTTCAAATTTCACTGTTCACATTTCTATTGCATCTAGAAGAACGAAAATAAATACAGAAATGTAAAAAAATTGAATTCTTAACACATTTTCTCCTATAAAAATTTTTCATTTTCGCAGTAGGAAAATGTTATTGTGCGAACGTAAGAAAAAATATATGTACTTGCGCAAAACTTTTCCCACTCAACAATTTTTTACGTGGAAGCGCGATTGTGGTCTCATTCGACGCGGAAGGACTGTTGGAACCTCGTAACGAAAGATTTTTTTGAATTTATCCATCCAATTAAAATCATCCATGTTAGCCAATTCATCAAGTGAAAAATTTTTGTATGGAGAAAGTAGATTAGTTATAGCATTTCTTTAAATGATGAGAAAATAGCCAAATCTAGGTTGAGAGTTCATAGAATTAAGAGTAGTAATTTCAGCATCAGTTTTTGCACTTGAGAAACAAAACTAAATTCCATCTCATGCTGCTGCTACCCTCTGCTTTCATTTAACTTCTACCCCAGAGTAATTACTCACTCGTTCATATAGACCCGATTGGGATCATTTCGAAGCCGGTCTACACGCACCTTATTTCTAACACTGCACATCTCCGTCTTTCATTATGACTTTTACCTAACTTTTACCCCCGAGTAATTACTCACTCAGTTCATATAGACTAAACTGGGATCATTTCGAAGCCGGTCTACGCGTACCTTATTTTGAACACTGCACATCGCCGTCTTTCATTATGACTTTTACTTAACTTCTACCCCAGAGTAATTACTCACTCGGTCATATAGACCCGACTGGGATCATTACGAAGCCGGTCTACACGCACCTTATTTCTAACACTGCACATCGCCGTCGGTCGTCTTTCATCATGACCGTTCAGATTTTCGAACCAACACTTTCGGTGGACCAATTCAATTTTTCCCGATTGGACTTGGGGAACGCGTTGCAGCGACCGTCGCGCGTCCACACATAGAGCACAAAAGCTAGAGCGCTAACATGGGCATCGCTTGACAACCAATACGTAGGGCAAACTACATCCATCTCCATCACCAAACAAACCTTCCAATCACACTGCTTAACGCGCTATGTCCACAAAAAGACAAATCCTGATAGGCACAAAAAATGCTTGGTGACACCACCGCCGTGTTTGGAATCGAGGCTTCAGACCAGCCATCGATTCCAACCATTTCAGTCGAGTCGGATTCGTTTTTCATCATTTTAAATAAAAGGTGTTCTTCCAGGAACTAATGTTCTGGTTTTTATTCTCTTGCTGGGAGAAAGGAAATAGTGATAATTCATTTAACCTATTTTACGTATCTACAATCTACGGCTGTTGATGAATTGGGTATTTCAGACAATTAAAACCTATTCAATTGAATGATCTCAAATTGAAAATCTAGCAGCAAATGTTGAAGAAGGTGTGAAATCTCTGCAAGCCCTTAGAAACTGATGTGTGTATAAATTTTAATCTGTAATCAAGTTAGGGGAATTACGCCTTATACTTTCGTACAGAAATCTTAATGCTTATAATATAACTGCGTACAACAAAATATGTTTTGCGTTATTGCACGGCATTTTTTCCGTTTTCAAGTACAGCTCCTGACTAATACGTAAATATCTACAGGCTTCTTATACCGTATGTGCTTAATCATAATTGATCAGGTTTGATTTCGTCATGTACATCATGCGATTCATTTTTGCTGTTCAGAACATAAATCCCGAAAATGATTTCTTATTTTTTCTTAAAAAGTATATACCTCCTTTCCCAGATATAGTCAATTTTTTTACTTTAAATTTATATTCTGTATGGGAACGATATCCTAAGTTTTTTCTTTCAACGTATTTACCATCTTTAAAATTTCCATTTTTCACTGTAGTTTAGTATAGTATACTAGAAACGACATTCCTTCATGGCTGAAATTTATACAGCGATAAAAACGTGGCAGCAATAAAATAAGTGTTTTATTTCGTGAAAATAAAAACTCGTGCTTGTTCGGTGCATCGGTGCCGAGAGAAACTTGAACTTTCTACTTGGGTGTAAATCAACACCAAATCTTTTATGATGATTAGCACGACTATTAAATCTTTTTGACGTCTGAGATATTCAAAATGTGCCCTCTGAATATCAGGCAAAACCTCATCTTCGTTAGAGCAAGAACTTCAATACCAAAAAGCTCATCGACCTCTCCTACAATCACAGTCATTGACTAGAAAGAAAACTTTAATTTGCCGAGTTCATGATTTGAAAGAGTAGTTGCTTAAACCTACATCACATCAAAACCGAAAATGGCGTAAAAATTGTCCAAAAGACAAAGTATAGTAGCTAAACGAAGCATAAAATTTGTTCTAAACAGCTCCAAATCTGAGTCTCGGAATAGCGCGCACTGTAATCGTGGCATTGCACCACACGAATATTGCACGATCTTTTATTTATTCTCCACCTCTTGAGTAGACGCTCGCACCCATTTACCGAGCTTGGTCAGCGCCAATGACTTATTTTGCCCTAACTTCAGAGACGAGAAAACAGAGAGGTCAGGGCTTCATTAGTGTTGAGTTGGACCCAAGTAGCCGATCTTATGAAGCTGTTTGCGCACGCACGTCACTTAACACTGCTTATTAATAGCTCTTTTGAACTGCCAGGCCGCCTAGGAATTGAGAGTCATGATCGAGTCGAGGTGCCGTCTGTCTGTAGTTTCTCGCAGGTTGATAGTGTGGGCATTTACAGCTTTTGAATCGGTTTAGTTTGAGCGAAATTAACTTCAAACCGCGAAGATTTATGGGGTGTGTTTTAAGAGACGTGTTAGGGTTTTCTTTTATTGCTCTCTTTCGTTGCAAGAAGTCAGTTCGATTTTTATGCAACATGCATGATCGACTTGTCTGAAACTAATGATTTTACTCTCCTAATTTTTTAAATCTACGTGCGTAATCGATTTATCTACAACTAATGATTTTACTCTCCTTATATTTTATTTCCAAGTTCATAATCGACTTCTCTAAAAACAATGATTTTACTCTCATATTTTACTTCACGCGTCTTATAGCTGATAAGGAATTTATCACTTTCAGGTCTCACAGTAATCAAATGCACTACACACACACATCCTTTACCAACGTTGTCACGGATTATTTAGTTCAAGATAAAAATTCTCAAATATCAAGGCTAAAAGGGAGTTGTGTGCAGCAAGCTGACAAAGATTAGCGCGCATGAAAGTCCTGAACCATAAGAAGGTGTCGGGCTTGCAAAGACGAGCTCTCCCATGGCGCGACATTGATCACATAACTGTCATCATTTAACATAGTCTGCGGCTAAGAATTACCGCCTCACCTACGGAGTATAANGGTTTAGTTTGAGCGAAATTAACTTCAAACCGCGAAGATTCATGGGGTGTGTTTTAAGAGACGAGTTAGGGTTTTCTTTTATTGCTCTCTTTCGTTGCAAGAAGTCCGTTCGATTTTTATGCAACATGCATGATCGACTTGTCTGAAACTAATGATTTTACTCTCCTAATTTTTTAAATCCACGTGCGTAACCGATTTATCTACGCACACACACACACACCTGGCAGTACTCTCCATATATTTTATTTCTAAGTTCATAATCGCCTTCTCTAAAAACAATGATTTTACTCGCATATTTTACTTCACGCGTCTTATAGCTGATAAGGAATTTATCACTTTCAGGTCTCACAGTAATCAAATGCACTACACACACATCCTTTACCAACGTTGTCACGGATTATTTAGTTCAAGATAAATATTCTCAAATATCAAGGCTAAAAGGGAGTTGTGTGCAGCAAGCTGACAAAGATTAGCGCGCTTGAAAGTCCTGAACCATAAGAAGGTGTCGGGCTTGCAAAGACGAGCTCTCCCATGGCGCGACATTTATCACATAACTGTCATCATTTAACATAGTCTGCGGCTAAGAATTACCGCCTCACCTACGGAGTATAAAAGGGCGGCTCAACTGCAGAGTCGTTTCAATTAACCGAGTGTCATTTCCGTGAAGTGCTTCAGACTAGTTTCCATTTCTATTATTCTTCGGACACTTAATTACTCTGGCTTTGAAATGAGTGCAATGTGGAGACAAAAGAAGCTGTACGAGGGATTCAAACGGAGGTGGTCAACGAGTTGACTGCTCGCTCTCACGTCCTCAATAGAATAAAGGAGAGTTGGAGATTTTTCTTTTTTTGCTTACAGCGTTACCTTTATTTTTCAGTTAAGTTAACTACATGCCGTTTATTTGTCTGTTTTTCTCGTTTCAACATCAGGAATTTGCCTGGACGATATTTTGGTGCATGGTTTATAACATGAAGTATTGATTAAGGGGG
The DNA here is from genome assembly GCA_014220935.1 of Platorchestia sp. MABIK. NCBI lineage: Eukaryota > Metazoa > Arthropoda > Malacostraca > Amphipoda > Talitridae > Platorchestia > Platorchestia sp. MABIK. The sequence continues at coordinate 2,383 of JACJUY010000840.1, read as the reverse complement.
CTAAATTTCATAACTGCTGCATTTTTCTTTGCATTTTTTCGTTTACTCTGATCATAGTCTAAAGTCAGATCACCTTATGTTTTTTTTGTTTTTCTTCAAACATCATTGCATTATTCCGTTGATGCATGCATTAGGTCCTGTTGCCTAGAATAGGCGTCACTTTAATAATTGTGCAGTTAATAATGGTCGGAAAGTTTTTCTCACAATTAGCTGTTCCATTTTTATTATTTGAGTTTGCTCTTAATTTTCGTGGGTGCATCATTTCCCACAGAACTAAAACGCTAAGATTCCGTAAAAATTCTCTTTAGCAGTTCCTCGCTCGCGAGAACTTTCATTATAACCCTGTCTTCTTGAGGTGCTTCTATTTAAAAGCCCTACGCAATTAACCGTGCTAATTAAGTTCATGGAAAAGCTCGTCTCTAATTTCGCTGTGGAAATGTGCTGAGTCAGGGTGTTTTTGAAAGTCCAGAGAGCCTAATTGCTGGCGTTGTCTGCGATCACAGCCTGAGTTTCTTAACTCAAAAGCCGTTCTCAAAACAGGAGAATGAGCAAGCAATCGCCACCAGCGCGCCCAAAAAGACGTGGAATTTCCGTGCAAGTGCAGTGCAACCAAACCAGATGCGGGTCCTCGCTTTCTGCTTTGTGGGTTTGTGCAGACTTGTGTTGGTGGTTAGTGTTGCTGGTGGGTTTGTGGAGCCTTGTGTTAGTGGTCAGTGGTGCTGGTGGGTTTGTGCAGCCTTGTGTTGGTGGTTAGTGTTGCTGGTGGGTTTGTGGAGCCTTGTGTTAGTGGTCAGTGTTGCTGGTGTTGGTGGGTTTGTGCAGCCTTGTGTTGGTGGTTAGTGTTGCTGGTGCTGGTGGGTTTGTGCAGCCTTGTGTTGGTGGTCAGTATTACTGTTGCTGGTGGGTTTGTGCAGCCTTGTGTTGGTGGTTAGTGTTGCTGTTGGGTTTGTGCACCCTTGTGTTAGTGGTCAGTGTTGCTGGTTAGTTTGTGCAGCCTTGTGTTGGTGGTCAGTGTTGCTGGTTGGTTTGTGCAGCCTTGTGTTGGTGGTCAGTGTTGCTAGTTGGTTTGTGCAACACTGAGTCCGTAGTAATTGGATCTTGCTTGCTCACCTCCACGTTGAGTTGGCAAGTTAAAAAAATATTAGCAAATGTTGATCCAAAAATTAGACAAATTTAGCTGCTAGAAATAACCTTACTTTATTTTGAGTGGTAAACGATAAATATGCACGTGCTCTTCACTAGCACCATGAGTAAATTAAGGGAAACATCCAAGTACTATTTGTAAGGTTTTCGGTGAAGTTAACGTGTTGACAATTGTTTATAAACGTTGTAAAGAACTCAAATGCAGCTATGTACCTGAATAGCCTTTGACTTCGGGCAAGTCAATGCGTCAGTTCAAACTGACTGCATACTGATCGAGTTCTCCAAAACGCAAGATCTTTCATGCATTTTTTTAGCGCTCATGAATCTTTTTAGCTGTTTCGTGCCACGAGATCTCTTTTAACGCTCTATAACTGCTCAGGAGCCACCTCAACTTGTTTTAAAATTTATGATAAGAGTGACAACAGCGAAAATAATATTCATTTTTACATTGAATCTAACTTGTTGATTTACACCCCGGGATGAATAATTCATTTCACTGAATTGATCGTCTGTCGTTAGTCTAGTGGTACAGGCATTACGTAGGGATTTTTATTGGTCTTTTCCGTCCAGGCACTTTTCTTTGATGGTTCATATCTTTGCGAAGCCTTTTTTTAGAGAAATTTTATTTTTAAGGAATTTCAACCTTCACTGTGGATAGAGATGCTCAAATTAGCTTATTTATTGTAATGTATAATTTTATTTAACGTAGATTATGTATCATTATAAGCCTTTTGGGGGCCAGGGAGGCTCATACTAACTTATTTCATCTAATCTGCATGATAACATTTCCCTTAAATTATGTATGACTTTAAACTTTTGTTTTGGTCATAAGAAGGTTCAGACTAATTCAATTCCTCTGATTTGCAGGATTTTTAATTGGGGTTCTTATTTGAGGTTCTAGTTAATTATGCTGTGAAATATTTATCTAAACATCCGCAAAGTTACATGACCATTAACCCGTTAACCACGGCAGGGTAAATTGAAGGAAAAATTTTCAACTTGAATTAAACTCTGTTACAATTTTTAACATCAAAATAAACAAAATAAAACCACCTTCATTTCATTTCATTTCCGTCATGTACATGTAAAATTTTAGTTTGTAACCTACGGCACCATTTGGTACGTGTCACACCACTGCACCGTACAGCGTACCTTAAGAAACACACGGTTGTGCACACACACAGTTACACACACAACACACAGTTACACACACAACACACAGTTACACACACAACACACA
>JACJUY010000839.1:147922-185095 GCA_014220935.1 Platorchestia sp. MABIK | reverse complement strand
GTGCCAAAGCCACATTTCACTCATTAGGAAGAACACCGTCATAACTCAAAATTTTGGAAAATTGACTTTTCCATAATGTAAAATTTGACATTTCGTTCTACGTATTTTGGTAAAGCCATCTGATATGCAAGATAAAAAGAGTGCCCGAGTGCCCGAGTGCGAGTGCGAGTGCGAGTGCGAGTGCCCGAGTGCGAGTAAAGATGTTTAGGCTTGTTTTCCCGGAAAGTTTTCGAGGGATAGTTTACTGAAGGGTCTGGTTTCAATATTTGTTTTCGATCAAGCGCGAGTTAAGAAATGGGCAGTAAATAACGTTAGCATGTTGCTAAAGTTACCAACTTTTATCTTGCAGAGATAAAAAGTTACCATCTGATATATAATATGAATGGTCCCTGTTCGGGTGCCACTTTTTTGTTGGTATTATTTTGGAGGTTAATAATGTCCCTGTCTTAGGGAGACATGAGGGTAGTTAGTTGCTGAAGCTCCAGACCTTGGATTCTTGTACCCAGGTTTTGAGAGGGTCGATAGTTTCCCTGAGGTTGGATGAGGTCGGATGATATTTTTCTCCGTCGACGGGAAACCTTTTTCTTGTTCAGGCCGTTGAACTGATGTGCAAGTTTATCGGTCCGTTTTTCACCCTTCGTTCTGCTCTTCTTGAACGGATAACTTAATGTTTTTGAAAAAGCCCCTTTTCTCGGCAAGAATGCGGCTTTTGTCACTGCCTTAGCAGCGCTTTCCTTAGAGATGAAGTTCCTCGTTGTTGACTCTATAACAAACTTCTGTCGAGCGTAATTTAGACATTAATTCTACGTCTCTAGCCTCTTGAGGGCGATTAAGTAATTTTCTCTAAGACCAGGAAATTGCGTCTGTTTGAGGTTTTATTCCGTTTCCATCGGAGTTTAGATCACTGATAAAGCCGTATTTCTGAGGCTGATTTATTACGTGAAATCTTCTTGATGTTCAGGGAAAGGAGAGAAAGTCAGATTTTCTAACCTTAATTTAATTTTTAGAAAGATGGCAGAATAACCAGAAAACTTCGCTGGTTCTGCAAGGGCAAGTTAAGATTCGTCAGCAGTTTTTCCGTTGCTGCGAATAGCCTCCAATGTTTTCAGAATTCCAGGTTGCTGCATAAAGAAGCTTATGCTTTAGCTAAGTGGTGAAAATTCCGCACCATAAGTTCAGCTAAAAAAAGCGAAAAAGCGATCAGTAAACATGTCAACGAAAATTTTGAAGATGTGACAGAAGTCCGATTCGCAAGTATCAATGATACGCGAGCTCAGTTTATCCTAGGGAAGCATTATTTTCCTCCGTAGTACAGAGGCACCAGTCGACCTATCTTGGCGATGGCTTAACACCCTCATAACTGAACCTTCAAAATTGAGCGAGAGGAAGGTGATCTTTTTTGATCAAAACTAATTACGGAAAGCAGTTTGTAAAGTTAAAATCACTTCTCATGAAAAATGAAGAATTTCGACCTGTGACGTTGTTCTTCCCAATGAGTGATTTGATCTGATGCTAAAATGGCACTCACGTTTCCCAAATGTATTTGCAGTACATTGGCAAATGAAACGAACAAAGCCCGAGGATGGGGGTTTAATTTTGGGCTTTTTTTATGCTACAAAGCTACATGATTCCGTTGCCAAACCAACATTTGATCGAATGCAAAATGGCGCTCATGTTTCTACATTGGTAAATTGAATTATTATTTGAATTAATTATAATAGCATTGGTAAATTGAACGCGCACTGCCCACAGGATGCTTTATTTTTGTGCCGCTTTATTTTTAATTAAAAAATGCTATGTGATTCTTGCGCCAGAGTAACCAACATTTTGATATTAAAATTATTATGGTACTCATGCTTTTCAAGTATCTTAGCATTGGCAAATTAAACGTACATTACCCGCAGGATGCTCTATTTTTGAGCAACTTTTTTTTTAATTCTTAAAAGCTACATGATTCTGGTGCTAAAGCAGCATTTTATACTGATGCCAAAATGGCGGTCATATCTTACGAGCAATTTAGCATTGTTAAATTTTCCTTTCAAAATGGCTGTATAAATACATTCAAACAGACGACTTAAAAATGAATGAACAATTTTGAAAGTTTTCGCGAATAAATTGGGTAATTTACTCTACACGCACACGCTGTAGAATTTACATCGTTTAAGTTTCGAAATCCTTAATTCAAGTTAAAATGCATTTCCAAACGTTACAGAAAATTTGTCATATTTCATTTCTTGCGCTTGAGCGTCATTACTCAAGAACGATGGCCGATGAGTAGGCCGAGCCCTCCTGGTGCTCACTGAAATTGAGCAGTAATGAACGAAGTCTAATGCTGCAATGAAAAAATTCATTTAATTAGCTCATGTTAATGTTTCATTTGAGTCACCAAAATGGTTAAATATCATGGATATATTGAAGCAGCTTTCGGAATATTGTACAGTGTTTTTCGTGTGCATCGGTTGCCCATGTACGAGTTAGTTAAAAATGCGCAACACAAACCCTTTCCATGCACTTTGAATAATACGCAACATTTTATAAAGATGAAACAGGACATATTCATCTATGGTTGATCATTATTTAACTGAAGCAATAAAAAATCCAGAGAAAACGAGCACGATGTGATTGATGCCTTACGAGCACCCACATGTAAGATTAAATTTCAATTGGCGTTCATTAAATAAGCTTTCATTTTAAAATGGCGTTCTTTATTTTGTAATTGTCATTTTCCATTGCCCCTCAGATTGACGTTCATTAAATAAGTATCCACTTTAAATTGGCGTTTCCTGTTTTGTTACTCCCATCTCTCATTGCTACTGACATTTGCGTTCATTTAAATAAGTGTTCATTTTGAATTAGCGTTCTTTGCTTTCTTATCTGCCATTTCTACTGAGATCTACTTGCGTCTGGCGTTCCCTGTTTTGTAATTCTCATCTTTCATTGCCACCCAGATCTACTTGTGCGATGTGCTGCTCACTGTGTTGTCCGGTGTTGGAGCCACAGATGATGGGCGCATCAGTGATGCCTCCAGTCACAGTCAGGAAGTCGGTGATGCACTGACCGTTCGCATCAGGCTGGGACAGCTCCAGTTGCAGGAAGTCTACCCTCATTTGGCAGATGTCGTTATTTGCCCTGCTCATTATGTGGCGTCAGCACGAAAACTGATCAACGTGAATGCACAATATTCCCTGTTCTGCTTTGAAAATATTTGATTTGAAATAATACCCATGGTATCGGTAGGTGACTCTCCTGACCATGAAATGGATATGCAAAAGAAAAACATGAGACAACACTTCCATCAGGAGATTATACGTACAATCTCTTTAACGAATATGAAACATTTTTTATATATTGCACCGTTGTTAGAATTTGTTTAACCGTTGAGCCAATCCACTAACTCAAATAGCTCTCAATCATATGCCGCACAATTTATTCCTCACTGGAAAGATTTTTGTTTAATACAGGATCCATTTCTATAAGTATAGTTTTACTTACACCAGAACTATGAACGAACCATTTGCCGGTGCCTGGTAGGCGTCTGGCGACACGAGACTCGGGGGCCCGCCTGAGTGACTGGGTGCGTTTTTGTTGATATGTTTTATTAGATTCCATTGTATTCCATTCCATCCCATTCTATTGTATTATATTCCATCCTATCCTATACTACTGTATTCCATTCCGTTCTATTCCATGGTTTTCCATTCCATCCTATTTCATATCATTCTACTCCATTCAATTCCAACCCATTCTGTTCGATTTCATTCCATCCTATTCTATTCCATTCCATCCCATTCCTTTCCATTCCATCCCACACCATCCAATTCCATTTAATTCCATTCTACTCCACTCCCTTCCCCCATTCCATTCAACCGTACCAACATTGCCCACCACCAGCAGGGGGGGGGAGAGCAGCACGCACCGGTTGATGGTGAGGCTGCAGGCGCCGGCCCCCACGTCCGCCGCGGGGTAGTTTGGGTTCACGAAGAATGTGTTGTTGATGTTGGTGGACTGGAGACACGTTTTCTGCACTGCACAAACTCTCTCATCAGTCCATTCATCAAATAAAAACATTCCTTCTAGTTCTTAATTCCTGAAAAGAGATCTAGTTCCTGTACTTCTAATTGTAATTAACGCTGCAAAGAGTCGTTTTCTGCACTGCTGAAACTTTCTTAATAGTCCATTCATCAAAACAATTAATTCCATTAATAAGCGTTGAAGTGATCTAATTCCTGTACTTTTAAAAGTAGGGAGCACCGAAGCAACTTTCTATGTATTTCGATAAAAATTGTAGCATAATTTCATCGTTATAAATTGGGTAGTTTAAGTAGCCAACCAAAGAGTCAAGTTTTCAAATGCCACCACGATCCCAGTTGCTTCTAGGAAAAATTCTACTTCAAAGCCACGGAATACTTTTTAAAATCTTGAAAAGTTTCATAGAACTCATCAAACGCACATAAACTTTCCGCGTAGTGAGAATATCGAGTATCCCACTTCTACTCTTTCAGTAAAATTATTAGTGGGCTCATTACTTAAAAGCTAGAGTAAAAAAATTCAGACGCTATTTCAACATTTTATTGAAGAGTTCGAGCATATTATGAAGCAAATGTTTTGATTTTGTGCCATGATTGAGTTCTTATAGCTGCCAACAATTAATCCATTCCATAGCGTGAAGCGCACAACTAAAGTTCATGTGACCATTCCTTTTTTCGATTTCACGAAGCTAAAAGTGACCATAAACATCTTACATCTGTTGTAACAACAATAGAGTTTTACATAGATACTCCTACATATCAATGCAATTTAACCATTTGATTTAAGCATGGCTATGAAGAGTATAATCAATTATGTGTAATCAAAGAGCATGTCTCTGTTTTGTTTGGTACTGGAAAATATTTCCTGTCGCTACCTTTGACACCTTGTTGTGACCTCTCAACCGAGCAGCAATGTTATACACACAATGCAGTCACTACTAATTGTAACACCACGGTCATGATATACACACAAACATGTTATACATACAACGCAATCACTACTAAATGCAGAACCACGGCTAACGCTTTGTTACAAACTGCGACTGATGTACCTGTTCATAAAACTTCACCCATACTCACACATAAAAACCAAAGCGAGCTTCAACTAATTCTGTCTTTATTTGAAATACTTCTACCGTATTGAATTTCAATCGCTGTACAACATCTCATAAATGTTTACCTCACATCTTACGAACTTCACCTGATATTTTGTGCAGGTGCATCACAACCAGGCTCAAAAGGCATCGATAGATGTAAAAGTTCGAAGCAACAAAATGTAAAACATTTTTCTTTAGCTCTAAAACTTCACATGAGGGCGTGGTGCATTTCCTGCAGTTCTTTCACCAATAACCGCCGCCAATGAATTTACTGCAAAGTTTTAAACTAAAGGGTGTCGCTTTCGTATCTAACACCTGCATTAAATGCGAGGCTACTCTTCCATCTACTCCCTCTTTTCTCTGTGGAAATCCAATCTACAAGTGAAAGGGCTGGCAGATAAGACCTGCTGCATCGCTTGTGTAGTCCCAGCATGGAATGAACATTAACGCGCGCCAGGTCCACCGGACCTCAGCTGAGAAGTTTTCAATATGAGAAGCATGTAGCTTCGCATTGTGAACTGGGCGCCGAGACGAGAATACATTCCAATACTCTATTACAATTGATGCGCTTATTTTGAATCCACGAGAGGGTTTAATATTTTTATCAACATCGTGATCATAACACGTGTACCGGGCACGGTTTTGGTTCATGTGCTTATTTAGTTACGATGTTTGCGAGTGAATTGCGAAAACTCATTCAACATTACGCAGTGACGCGGGACAATGGAAAGATTTAAAGCCTCGGATCTTCTGGAAACTTTGATTACTTTTAACTGGCTTCCAACGTGGAAAAACTCCTGATAGATCCAATTAACACACGTCAACAACCATTACATTAAAAAACAACATCTCCCTGACTATTTGGTGTGTTTCAGTAACTTGAATCACGAAGCCTGGAGGCTTCCATGCCTAGAAAACACGAGAGGCTCAAGCTGATGCTCTAAAATTATGATAATGAGAGAAAGCTGCACCATTGAAGGGGACGACTTACGTATGCAGCAGACGGCGAGCCCCTGGGCACAGGAACCGGACGCTACACCGGTTCTGGCGGAGCACTCGGCGGAGGACAGGCACACTCCCGACCTGGTGATGTTGTCCTGAGTGCTGCACCGCACCGGCAAGATTTGCACCAGCGAGAAAAACACTGAAAAGATAAATGAGGCTATTTTCGAGTCGTGCGGGGTCAAAATGTGAATGACGGGTGTTTTGAAGATGTTCCAATGTGTAGATGATGGGTGTTTTGCAGATGTTTAGGATGTAGATTATGGTTATTTTGTAAAATTTATGAGGTGTGCAAATTGATCAAATGAACGAGAGCATGTGATGCAAATTGTGCTTCTAATTTACTGGCGAATTTCGTAGGTTCCTAACTTTAACTTAATAAGTAAGCTAGTGAGCCACCCACGTTCAGAGCAAAATAACTTCGGTTCTGAGAAAAACATCCTCACTTTCCAACAAATTTAAAAATTTTTGTAAATTTCTTTCAATATAGTTTAAGGCTTTGGAGTATATGATGCAGATGCTTGTGCTGTAGATCATGTATGTGATGACCACTTATATGATGCAAGTACTTACTATGAAGTTGAATTTCATGATTTAAATGTTTGTGTTGCATGATGTAGATCTTTGCAATATAGTTGATGCTTGTGGCACAGATGATAGTTGTGATGAATATGAAGTTCATGATGTAAATTTATATGATACAGATGAGTTTGGATCTGTAAATGAAAATTGTGAAGTAGATCACTATGGCACAGATGACGCTTTTGATAAATATGAAGTTCATGATGTAAATTTTGAAGATGCAGGTGAGTTTTGCCTTGTTAATGATAATTGGGGAGTGGATCACTATGACACAGATGATGCTTGTGATATAGAATTCCAAGAAATGTATATCAGCTATGCTGTGTAGCGTGGACAGTAGCATGACGTATTCAGGTCATACATTCGTTTAGGTCACACGTAGAGCAAGTAGAGCATTCCCAATGTAGAGCAAGTATTGTAGAAAGAATGTTACGGCGGTTCAACCAATACATCTGAACTTGCGAACATTGAAGAGAAGCTGAGCGCAAACTTGTGAACTACTTCAAGGGGTTTCGAGTAAATCAGAGAACCTGCACTAAAGGGATAAAATAAAAATGATCGAACATGTCATAGTAGTAAATGGGAGACGGATGTGAAACCCTAGATAAAACCCCTAGTAAATGGGATGTGAAACCCTAGTTCCTGCTCATACAAAAACGCTCTTAAGGTACTCTTTAATTTAATTAATTTTAATTAATTCTAAATAATTGTAATTAATCAAATTAATTATTTTACTTAAATTCCTTTTGATAAATTGAACTGCTTAAATCCATTGAACTATTTAAAATAATCAAATTAATAAATTTAATTTTTTTAATTGGAGGCATCGATTGGTTCAGTGAAATAGTTAAGTGTGTAATAATCAATTCTTGTTCTCTGATGCTCAGCGGATATTTCTTGAAAACGCACAATTGAGAAATCTAATCGGTAAAACTTCTTTTTCGAGGAACAATTTAACACTGACGGTGACGCGAGCTGCAAGTGGTCACGGGAGGGATTTTCATAATGTAGCTGGCCGACCATTGGTCACAAACTCAATTTTTATAAACACTTAAAGTAAAACTAAATGAAGGCCTTGTCCAGATAATGATAGCTGTTTTCAAAATTATCCACTACAATTAACTTTAAATTTGAGTTGAACATTGAACTTCATTTTAACCCAACGCGTTCTCCATGCGTGCCATGCATGGTACAGAAATTCGCACCCACCCCACGCCACTCGCCACGCTAGCGCCGATGCCCTAGAGAAGTGGTTCTTAACCTTTTTAATTGTCAGGAGATAACCTTGACATTAATTATCAGAAGATATTGTGTGCAGATGGACCGGTTAATAAGAGCTCACAACAAAGAATATTCTAAATTGATCCTCAAAAATAATCACAAGTGAAAGTTCACTCTTATGTCGAAAATATTACTGGCAAAAATCAGGCTTTACTGCGGAAGCTCAAGCCTCCTCAGGGGAGTGTACCGCCCCTGGTTAACAACCACTGCCCTAGACCTAAGCCAGAATTGAAAAAATCGTAATGCAATTGCAAATTCAGTGTGGAGTAAGAAATTATTCATGCAACGACACGGTTGAATTTCCTTAAAATAATTAGTGTTTGAACTCATGAAAATGTGTTAGGATGAGGCATGCTTTTTCCAAAGAGAAATGAACAACTGAAAAATTAAAATAAACGGCACAAAAATTAGAATCCGAACTTACGTTTACCATCCCGTTGCAGTTCTGCGCCCGATGTCTCGTTATGAGCAATGTATAGGTTTTGTGACAAATTGTTTATAGAGTCTTGTTCGTCTGCTTTCGATTGGGCATCATCAGCATGTCTCCGAGCTCTGTGGAGTTCATAGGGAATATCATCGCTCAACGCAAGTCTGCGTCCGTTTTCCGTGTTCGCCAGAAGCCACTGATGGCTGCCTCCAGTTTTTGCAGGCCATTTGTCTTCGTCCGTGTTCATTTGCGCCCATCGGACATAGGCCTCATCCGTAGCAGACCGTCGGTCATCGCTTGCATCCTTTTGTACCCATCGGCCATTATCTTCGCCTGTTACAGATTTTCTACCATCGCCTGCATCCTCTTGTACCCACTGGCTATAGTCCTCGCCCGTTACAGATCGTCTGCCATCGCCTGCATCCTCTGGTACCCATTGGCTATTATCTTCACCTGTTACAGACGAACGATCATCGCCTGCATCCACTTGCATTAATCGACCACTGTTTATCACAGACCATCTGTCATCGACAGCGAGAAACGGAAGCGAATCGTCGGCATCAGAATATTTACTATAAATCAGTGGCCAGGGGGCCCTCGTGTGGCCTGCGAGCCTCAAGTTATTGAGAGCATCACTGGCATGCAGCACGTGAGAGCTTTGCGCCAACCTTAGTGCAGCCATGGACACGCACAGCAAAAATGCGTTTAGTTCTCTGGTCGCCATCAGATCCTTGTACAAGCACAAATAAAAATTTTACGATGAGAGTATTTATGCAAAAACAGCTGCACAGCCAGTTGTACTCATAAAAACAGTTGCACAATTCACACACGCATTACGAGTTCCATTCTGTTTTAGGCAGAAGTAGATAATTAATAATTAAGTACATATTATTTTTCAAGGTTTCTGCACAATAAAATACCTTTAGATCCTCCCGTTTGTAGTGTACACATTCACATTTGATTACTGCAGTCTCATTACGAGCGACCATCTGCATGTTCATAAATAGTTTGCTAGAAATTTCAACGCATGATATAGAATATAGCTTCCACTTGAGAACAAGCTTGATTGATATTCTCAATCCGGTTGGTATTCAGGGAAAATTTACCTCTACGGGGGGATGCAGTTTGGCTTAGGCTCTTTTGCTACTTTATTTTATCATGATATTATTGATTGACCTTCTCAGCATAAATTTAGAAATTGCCTTTTACGTTCCTTGTTTACATAAAATCCTTTCACGCGTTCGTACGGCTTGGTAGCAAAAAGGTCATCACGCAGAGATACCATACTAAGAGGAAAGGATGTCGGATCTACTATGCTTCATTTGTCATATTGGGAATCATATTATTATTGTTGGTTATCATATAACTGTCGCTTACCTTAACATTGAACATAAGTAAACAACATGTGTGCCGACAATTATCCTCCGACTCGTGAGTTATAATAGAATCGTATTTAGGTTGTCCTCCTGTATTTGACATTGACTAGCGTTTTCAGCCAATTTAACTTACCCATTCAAATCCGAAAATAAATATTTCTTGCTTCTGCCTGTATATGAAGGGATGTATATTCACACTGAGGTTTATTTACAATCTTCTCATTATTTATCATTGTCTACTGCTGCCTCCCTAAAGAACGCTCATTTCAGAAAATTGCTACCACTCTAGTATGTAAGCACTTTTCAATTAAATGAAATAATGTAGACAATAATTTCATCCAGCCCGAAAGAGTGGACAAATCATTAATCACTAATGAAACGACGGTTGTGTTCCGTTTGAACAAGCTATTATTTTTCACTTTCAAAATTATCCTAGAGTTCTGTCCGTGACCATATCGATCGAGAAAATTGCGCATATCTAAAACGCTTTGTTCTTACCCACGCTAAATATTCGTACGGAGTACGCAGTGACGTATTGAACACATCCCACGACGCATGCAAGTTAGAACAGCCAATCTGGCAAACGATCATTTTTTGTTCTCATGTGCTAGAAATCGACGGTCAAATTTTCAGAATTAAATTAAATTTCAAACGTCGCGTAAGTGGATTTAACATAAATGATACAAATATTTGACAAGTTACAATGAACTATCAACCCATTCAGCTCGTCGACGCTAAGCCCTCACTTGTTCGACAAAATTCTAAATGCCTTGTAACAATCTACTGAAAGTTCTTTAAAATATTTGGTGAAAAAAAGGCCCACAGCAAAATAGAGTACATTTGGGATTCTCTAACGTCACTCGAGAAACACTCTTGATCCACGGGTTCATTTAAGAGATCTTGACTTGGGAAAAGTATTAGTAGTAGAGAGCTTGCAGGCGCTTCAGAGGAAACCAAATTGACTTGGTATAAGAAATGTCGACTTGGTATAGGAGATCTCGGTTTTGTATTTGGAATCTAGGTTTTTAAAGATCTCGATCTTCAAAGAAGATCTCGATCTTCAAATGACATCTCGATTTTCAAAGGAGATCACGATTTTCAAAGAAAATCTCGATGATTTTCAAAGGAGATCTCGGTTTTGAATGGAGATCTTTGTTTTCAAAGGTGATCTCGATTTTCAGATATTCAAAGGAGATCTCGATATCGAAATTTTCAAGGGAGATCTCGATTTTCTAAGGAGATCTCGGTTTGGCAGCTTGTAACACTACGGCGCCCAGCGACAGAGTGGCCCAGCGGCGGCGAGTGGGTGCGGCGCTGCAGTGGCCGCGTCACGCTCACACTCGCCAATCTGTCACGGCGATGCCATGCTCTCGCTGCTCGCTATTTCCTCTCGCACGCTGCAAGAAAGCGGACGGTCCGGGAGATGCAAAGAAAATTTCATGCGTGCGGATGAGGGCAAATTTAAAAATCCCGAGGTGCCTCAATTCTATACATGTTTATGTATATGCAAATATTTAAAAAATATATATTTATACACAATTATTTCCATAGTAGATATCTTTTGATACAATGAACGGATTTTTAAAAACCAAACAGCAATAGAATCCTGAGATTTATAACTTTTATTTAGTGCCTACGTAATGACCTTCTCCGTCAAAGAAAGTCTTTTCCAGACGTGTAAAAAATTTTGCCAACAGTGAAAATCTGGCGAAGAAGAAACAGGAAGGACGACCCTGTAACATTACTGTTATGCAAAAAAGGTCATTTAAGCATCTGTGAATGAGCATCTTTGACGGAGAACTTCACAGATTGTACTCTCTTTTCAATCTTTGCTACGCTAGGACAATCCTCCTTCCATTAGAGAAGTATGCAGTGTTTATGAAAGCTAATTGTTCCTTTGTCCAGTTCGTCATATTGGCGGCAGTTTCAAAGCAGGATGAATTTTACTGTGTCCTAAGGTTCTTATTTTGTCTTTTATATCATAAATACGTAGGTATCAGATAAAAGATATATATCTCAGGGTTCTACTACCGTTTTGTTTTCAAAAATCCGTTCATTGTTTCAAAAATGATTAAAGAATTTTTCGGGTCCCGTATTTTAAACACACCTTGTATATACATTTGGTTCAAGACCAGATAAACCGTTGTAATAGGCAACACACGAATGATAAAATCTACAGGCGCAAATTAAAATTTAGCTGCTCTAAAAATTATGTAGTACATATTTTTCGAACATTTCCAGTTGCGAGATGATCGAATTTTCATCCTAGTCCAATTTCAGGACAAAGGGACACCGACTTATCTGTGAAGGAATAATTTATTAATAAAAGAGTGTTACAAAGTAAGCAAAAGCAACGGGAATAACTTAATCGAAATAACTATAAGAATAAATGCAATTACTACGCAGAAAAGGTATGTATAATGGCGAGGGAAAACAGCAAACGCAGCTTAGAAGCAGAGCTTCGGCTGTTAAGTTCACAGGTAATCTACAACAAAATTAAGAGACAATAGCGAAAGACTAAGGAAGAGCAAGCTAAATTTCTCACAATTTTCTCCAAATTGATCGCATCTAAGCTCTAGTTTAAATTTAACCACACTCTAATACCACGTACCCATAGTAATCGACCAGACATAGTGCCGACGAATAGAACGACATTCAAAAAGACGGGCCAGAGGTCGGATTCCCAGCCCATATTTTTCTACAGTGTCGTGAGAAAGAAGTCTGTTGACTTAGTAGTGCTCCGTATCTCGTATACCGTTGCACTCTACCGTCAACCGTGAGACAGTGTCGTCACTTGTGAGAAAAAAGTCTGTTGATTTAAGCCACGCTCCGTATCTTGCATACCGTTGAACTCCACCAACACTGTCAACCGTGAGACAGTGTCGTGAGAAAGAAGTCTGTTGACTTAAAGCCGTGCTCCGTATCTTGCATACCGTTGTACTCCGCCGTCAACCGTGAGGCAGTGTCGTGAGAAAGAAGTCTGTTGACTAAGCCGTACTCCGTATCTTGCACACCGTTGTACTCCGCCGTCAACCGTGAGTCAATTGCCGGTGTCGAGCTCTGCTGTCAAGTGTCGCCTGAAAACGTCCGAACGCGTGGCCTGGTTTATTTATTTTGGTTCCTTCTCGTGTTCTGCACGCGGTCGAAGCGAAGGCTTGCAAAGGATTCGTTCCGGTTCTTCAGCCCGGGAAGGTTTTGGGTCGCTTGGAAAAGTGATGCGAGCGAAAGCTGTGGTTTAGGCAACTGTTTCTCTTTCTCTCGTGCAGGCCGATCTCTATTGAAACCTGTTTTGTAGGAAAACTTTTAACGTGGTATGTTCGAAAGACATCCTGTGGCTACATCGGATGTGTTTAAAAGAGTGAGGTTGACTTCGTTCCTCCTCTCTAATGCAGAAATGAGAGCAAATTGGTTTAACGAATCATACCTGAATAAATGCTGAAAAAAATCATTATAGCCATCATTTGTGCACTAACTTCATATAAACTAGAAGCAATCTCTCGGAATAAATAAAAAATTGCCTTCCATTGGTTTTAAAATTTTAGCGACTTAAATCCGGACTCAAACTATTTTTTTAAGGAAAGTTTATGTACAAGAGAAAGTTTATTTTAGCTTGGCATTCACTCCTTCACGCTTGTTGTAGAATAAGCTTCATTAGCATTGAGAATCTAGCGAAGGTATAGGCGTGCGTGTCCTGCAATGCTAAGTGAATATTTATGCAAATAAAAGCCATGTATACAACGATTCTTCAAATCTACGCGCTCCTGAGGGAGCTTCTACCTTGCATTTATACGAAGGCTTTCTTGAAGGCTTAAGGCTGTAGGCGGGACCAGTCGCGAGTTGTTCTGTAAGAACATGTGTTGATAATTTATTTGAACACCTAATGGACATCAATCGTATTTTTGCCTAGGCCAGAGTTAGGATGGATATTGAAGTTATGATACATCCTAGAGGTAAGATAAGCCCTAGATTTTTAGTTTTCATCATTAAGCACTACCAGAAATGAAGAACATCTTAATTGTTCTCTTTAATCTGTCTTCCAGTGTTTCAATAAGCTGTGTCTGGAAAACACAAACTTATAGACGTCTGGTAAAAACATAAGATTTGAGCTTTTATCAAAATAACCATTATTATACAGGGATGAGTTACCTACATTTCAATCCAAGTTTCTTACCGAAATAATGACAGTAAATTTTATAAATCCACATGTCTATCAAAGGAAATCAGGACCCTCAATTCTACATACAAACGATCCAAAAAGTGCTGACAAAGTAGGATCGAAACAGTCTAATATCAAGGAGGTTATAAACAACTTTGAAATAATTTCAACTTTTGCGGCCACGGCCAGTGAGTTAATTACCTTTTTTGTGAGAAACAGTGAAAAAATTTATTGACACAGACTGAAAGAGACACGACTTGGACGAAAGAACATTTAACGATCACCATAATATTTGAGGTTCACACTTCACTTCAGTTTACAAGAGTGTTAAACAACTTTTTTATTGCATAATAGGTCAGTGAAAAAATTTCTTCACTTGAAAAGCTATTGAAACGTTTTGCAAGTGTAGGAGGACGCTCGATGATGAAGTAACTTTTGTCTTGTTTATGCTAGTTCTCTCAAATGGAATTACTGTGCCTTGTATTTTTTTATCATTCGTTCGATCCAATGTGGAGGGCTTCGCTATTGTCTTTACAATTTTCAATCGTTTATCATTCGTTCGATCCAATGTGGAAGGCTTCACAACTGTTTTTTATAACTTTTCATCGTTCATCATTCGTACTATCCAACGTGGATGCTGCTTTTCTATAACTTTCTAACTTTCCGGTTCTTCCCTTACCAGATTATTCGACGTTAATTCATCCGTCAGAAACGCATTGCACATTGGACTCGCTCCATTTCTCGTCGGAGTTCATTCCTAGCTGCAATTCTCTCACAGCTGGCGGCTGCTAGCGGTTTTCAGACAAGTTTTCTTCTTATCCTGCTAAAAGTTATTTTTTTTCTCTCCATAATTGTTGTGTGAAGAATTGAAGCATTAGTTTATTTTCGTTACGCAGATCAATCATCTGATTTGGGCCCCAAGCGCTGAATTTTATGGGCGACATAATTCGTTTCCCGAATTTAAAGCATGATGTATTACAGTAGAGGAGCATTTCTTCTCTGAATTACAAAAAATCATTTTGCCTAGTAGTATTTTTTTGCCTAATTTTTAGGAAAATGCATTAATGTATGATCATTTTAAATAAGATGTGCACATAAAAAGGAATTATACGTGAACACAGAAATGTGTAGGAGGTGATAATGTTTCAACACCAATCAGAAACACGAACGAATTCTTCACCTACTACATAGTTACACACTAGAGTGATCAATGAATTACTTCACTCGAGATTCGATACTTAATTTTACAAAATAGTATATACGGGTTTATTATAATAGTTTAGATAAACTATTTTGTAAAATTAAGCATCGAATCTCGAGTGAACTAATTTATTAATCAGTCTGTCTAGTACGTAACTAGGTTACACACAACTGTACACCTTAGAACAGCATCGGTACACACAACACGCGTTTCTTGCTCGATGGAATTTCATATCAAGGAATTCTGAACCAGCGGCAGAATGTCGTCTCAGGGAATCTTGGACTAGCGACGGATGTCGTTTTAAAGAATTCTGATATAGCGACAGGTTGTCTTCACCGTAGCCGAGTTGTTAAAAGCGCGTTTCATGACAAGGGGCGTCAGTTCGAATCCCAGAATTGCCAGCCCGGTGATTCTCTCCGTTGGGAAAAGGGAGAACTCCTCCGCAATTCCCCACTCCCCCCCAGGTGTCAGACATGGACACCGACTTGACAGGAAGTGACCATCATTGCGTACTGGTGTTAGTTATTACGCATTTGAAAAATCAACGTGCAGGATGATATGTATCAGGTCTAACTGGAATAAAACACCTTTTATCGTTTCATGGGATCCTAAATTTTTGAATGCTTCACGGTGTGCTCTCGTAGTCAGACATCTTTATCATTATATCCCAGAGGAGCTTGTCAGAAGGCTGGTCCCTAACTGAAGCTCAATAAAATAATAAAAAAGCAGTGAAACACAAATTTTGAAAAGCAAAAATAGCTGAGAAATTCTTTGTCCAATTACCTAAAGAAAAGATACATGTCTTAAAAATTTTAGGGAAGAGACCGATTCTGAATTCAGCGTATTTCGGTAAATTTATAGACGAGAAAGAAACAACATTCACAAACACATTTATTAAAAAAACACATTTATTTAAATTATTAAACTCATTTTAAAAACTTACATTAAAACGTTTTGTGATGCACAGACGCCTTGGTAAAGGCGTACGTCTCGAATAAAAAACATGCAAATGAACGTTGCTAGAAATATCTTTAACAATAACATTTTCTAAGTACGCTGTGATTGTATTCCAGTCGAGGAGACGGGTTAGTTAAACTTGTGTTCTCAAAAACTGCATTGGCTTTATTAAATTTTTTTCACCTCATTGGAGACTGAGTGAATATTTTTATTGCTTTCTTTCAGTTGATTCAATCATCATGTGATGCTCCTTAAACGCTTGTTATTGGGGTATTTCTGTCAACGAGGTATGTAGAATAAGAAATTAGGCAACTTCTACAATCGAATACGTTGATTTTTGCTTCAATTTCATAGGAATGTCCTGTTTTTGCTAAGGTTGCTTCCTTTTTGTCGTGAAATCAGATTCCGAGGTAGAAGTAAAGTAGTTCTCATGCCTGTTCAAAACATCATTTGACACTGTTACCAACCCATCAGTTGATCCTCACAACAAAGATCACATGACTGGACATCGCTTTATACTGATTCCATAACATCACTTTACACTGATTCCATAACATCACTTTATACTGATTCCAGAACATCACTTTATACTGATTCCATAACATCACTTTACACTGATTCCATAACATCACTTTATACTGATTCCATAACATCACTTTACACTGATTCCATAACATCACTTTATACTGATTCCACAACATCACTTAATACTGATTTCAGAACATCACTTAATACTGATTTCAGAACATCACTTAATACTGATTTCAGAACATCTCTTAATACTGATTCCATAACATCACTTGATACTGATGCCAAAACACAATTTAATACTGACATCAAAGGAACACTTGATACTGATACAAAAATATCACATGATGTTGATGCGAGAAACATCAACAGATTGGCGTACATTCATCATCTAGGAGTTACATTCTGCACAAATCAACACAACTCATTTCATTCCATACTTTTGGGAATCTGTTTTTATATCTTCTTATGAACACTTTTCGCCTTACATACCGACTTCATTTTTTACGTCTCTTTCAATTTTTTCCATATTTTTACTTTGCTCAAAGTAAACAATAAATTCCCCACACTAACCCTTTCCATTGTAATAATAATCGTTGTGTTTCAAATACTTATACCCGCATATTTTTGTGGAAGACTTTTTTCTCCGCAACCATCGCAACTTTTGAGTGGCATAGTTGAAAGTACTTGATGAGCGTATCTGCAATGCGGGTTGCGCTGCGTCACGGTAGAGGAAACAAGGTAGGGTCATTTCTTTGGGAGAAAATACACTTCTTCTTGTTCGGCTAGCCAATAGAAAGGCTTTATTTCAAACAAACTTTATAACGTCACCAAACCGCTGTCAGTAGGCCAACGGCGCTGTCAGATTTAGGGGTAGCAGTGCTACCAGATGCCATATGAGTGCTGCCATTGGTTCGTTGCCATGACGTCAGCAAAACCACTCGGTCGACGAAAGAAAGACTGGTATGACCCTACCTTGTTTCCTCTACTATGGCTGCGTAACGGTTACAAACATGATACTCAATTCAAAGGCATCATTAAAAAGAATGTATTTGGTGCTCACGTTGGACGGAATGAAATGTGGTAATTTCTAGATCCAGGAAGACTTGTGCCATAAAAAAATTCACCACATATTTCCCGTTGCTGAAGGAAACGTTGCTGTTTTGTATTACTACCGATCTAATCAAATTATTTACGGGCTTTATCGAACATTAAGGAATTCAGTCAATTTTACACTAGTGGAAGAAAATAAAACTTGTTATTTGTACCCAGAATAATACTCAGACTAGTCAAGTCACGACCGCCGCTGTACTACCCTTCAAAAATCTGTTGTCACCAAAAATCTCAAAGGAAAGTGGACCAAATCAAAGTGAGATCCAACCTTGAATGTCGCCAGCCTTATGAATTACAAGAAAAAAATGTTCAGACCTCAAATCAAGGATAAGACCTGTTCACGTAGCGCATCTTGACCAGAGCGACCTGACTATGAGGAAGATAGAGAAAAATTAGCTAACCTAGTGCTATGTCGCTGGCTTGACACACCGGCTGCTTGAAAATATTTAACCTTCAACAGGTTCCTACGACCACAATTCAAGTTGTATAGCTAATGATCAACAAAATTGATTCCAGTTACAAGAATCGTTGATAAAAATCTTAAAAAGTAACGCACACAGACGCGATTAGTCTACTCTGTGTTAACAAGATATACGTAAAAATGCCATGAATAAAAATACTATCAAAGTATCTCCAGCAAAAAATAAACCGTCAATGATTTTATACAAACTGCTTGCGTTTTGCTTGAATAATCTATAAGGAAATACAGTCTCCAGTCAGCATGACCTTTCATGTAATTTACAACGCTCACGGGTAACCTCAGCGTAAAATTTTCTCCCTTACTAACGAAGTAAAATTAGGTAGGAATTGTCGAAAAAATCCTGCGCTAAAGATATGAGTAACTTGTAGGTTTGAGCATTAACGACAAATCGGGGTTTTAATCAAAAAATTGTGAATCTAAAACAATCAAAAGTACATGAAATTGAACACAAGAGAGAGCCATAAGAATTACGTAAATTCAAAGTCAGATCCTCTAAAGTTAAAGACCAAAAAATTGCATTTACTAGAACGTTAGAACGTTCATCATTACAACCACATCATTAATACAAAGCATATCTTCGTTCAACTAATCACACTATCGTCTAACGAACTGCATCATCACTATTATACTGATTGTATCATTAACACAATGACATATACTTCATGATACCATATGATTATCATCTCGAACACATCATCATCACTGCGACAACTTCATCACCATCATTTTGATTAAGTTATCATCGTACCGGCCACACACACGATCACTGCATCAAACATCTCCTCATATCAACTGCGTCTTCATCACATATAACAGAACGTCACCGCACCTGTTACACACAAATCAAAAACATTACGAAATAAGATTTGATCTCTAATAATTATCTCTAAGCACGTATTGCAATAATCCGCACTGCATCTCTCTGCAATTGTCACAATAAGGCTCAACAAGTCAGACTTTAAACCAGGGTGGGCCAGTAGTAACTGACCCTTTTAATTTGCTAATACAGGGTGGCGCATAAGTAACGCACCCTTTTGAAGGTGAATTTTAAAGATTTATTACCGCAATATACACTGGGTATCTGTAGACAGGATACGACATGTAAATAAACTTTAAGAGTTCCTCTATCGTTTGCAATTAACCCTATCGTTACACCTTTCATAGATTATTTATTTTTAGTTTTTTAAAAGGGTGCGTTACTTATGCGCCACCCTGCAAAAAGAAAATTGTAGTTTAAACATGTTTTAATTTAAAGAATTATATTTTTATGTTTGGTTTATTTCGGTATCCTATTTACTCAGCTAGCAAATTAAAAGAGTCAGTTACTTCTGACCCACCCTGTATAACTACACCTTAAAAAATGAAATCTACATTTTGTCGTGCGGTAACTTCTCGAGGGCGTAGTTCTCGTGCCCTATCTGGGGAGGGGCCTTGGGTGTGAGGGGCGTCTTGGCCGAGGTGATGGTGAGGTGCTGCTGCCGACCGTCGCACGGGCGCGTCAAGAAGGACACCAACACCAGGGACACCAGCGTCACCAACATGGACAGCGTCCTGGGAATTAGGGCGGTAATTTATTGATATTTTGCACCAGCATCACCAATATGGGCAGCGTCCTGGGAATTATGGCAGTGATTTATTGATATTTTGCACCAGCGTCACCAATATGGGCAGCGTCCTAAGAATTATGGCAGTGATTTATCGATATTTTACACCAGCGTCACCAACATGGACAGAGTTCTGGATATCAGGGCGGTAATTTATTAATGTTCGTTTTGGCCCTTTAACGTCAGCATTTTTCTACTCATATTACCGTTAATATAACTACCATCATTACACTAACTCTGGCATCAGGTAGTGACCGACATTAGAATGAGGAATGAGCTGCCACTCGGCAGTGAACTCCAAAGAACAATAGGGAACAAATTCAACAAGAAATACAATACATTGAGGCTATTTTCAAAAGTGGACAAAACAGTCCTCCAGGCCGATAAAGGGTTAACACCAGCGGCACCAACATGGACAGTGCCCTGGGACAGCGGGGTTACCGCAATAATTTAGTGATGTTCGTTTTAACACGTTACTTGTGATACGACCCATCGATGATTAAGTTTTTCCTGCTGCGAAACGACCCATCGATGAGCCGTGTTCTAGTTCTTCCTGCTGCGAAACGACCCATCGATGGGTCGTTTGAATCAGTCTTTAAAAATTAATGTTTTTTAATGGACCTAGTTAATGTTGGGTATTTCTAAACTTCCTTACGATTTTTGACTTTAAATTAAAGTAGAATATTGAACTTCAGCATAACCCGTCGCAGTGTTACCACAAGGGTACCACCGTCACTAGCATCAAGTCTGGAAGTTGGCACGTTCAGATGTTAAATCATTAAATGGATCGTTTCCAAACCCCCAAGTTACTTACTATGCTACAAAATATAGTAAACGCTCTAAAAATTATCGAACCTACAGCGAAAGTAGAAATGAAATTAGGCCAATCAGGCACGACTGGAGAAATTGTCCCTGATTCAAAATATTACATGGAACGAAATTAATATTCTTCATACACAACAAATACATGCGGATAGTCTCAGGACGGAAAGTTTTTCCGGTCCATGTCCCATGCAGAGATGTAGCGCTTTATCGTGCTTCATCTTCATGTTATAGTGGGGATTCATTGTACAGTAAATATACAATGGAACTTACTTCTTGACTAAATTACGTATTTTCTCTAATCGTAATCCTACCACATCATTTCCCTTTTGAATAATTTTGGCCTAATTTTTGCGAAAAGCTCACCTGAAGGGGAAGTTCTGCACTTGATTCTCGTAGTCGTACCAAGGGTAGGTGATCACGGCCGGGAGACCGACCACAGGCTCCCCTCCTGCTCATCAACGTCGAGTGCTTACTGGCAGGAGCCAAATTCCAACTCTGCGTCTAAGCTGGCGTTACTTATATAGTGTCCTGAACGAAATATCATGGATACGGATTTCTGAAGATATCATCCTCTGGGTTCTTGTTATAGCGTGAAATTGATGAATTCAAATTCTCGACCAATAAAAGTAGGAAAAACATGAAGCACTTTTAATTCAATTTGCCTCTTTCTCTTGAATAGAGTTTCTCATCAGCCAATTGAACACACGACAACTACATACTTCAAGATACCTCTACATTGATCAAAATACTCGCAATTTATATAATAATGAATATTTGTACGTCTTTGGGCAAAATTCAACAAATTTTTTATTTGTATTGGAATGGTCACTGTTCGATGTCCTTCTATGTAGAGAAAGCCAGTGATGAAGGATAGAATTTTAACGAAAGTAGCAGACGCCTCAAAGAATTCATTTCAATTTTGCTTTTTCTTTCCTAAAACGCAATATAACAAAAGTTCTCTTCACAAGCTTTGAGTTCTATGTGCTCCACGTTCATCTGGAAACGGACGGGGGATTTTTTCCAGATAAGCCCCGCCCCAAATGCAACATACAATTTCACCCACTTGCAAATTTCAAAATAAGCACCCATAGACTTCAAATTACTCTCAAACGAAAGAATGCTCTAATCCTTCGTTTGAGAGTAATTTGAAGTCGATAGGTGCATTATTTCAAAAGTTACAAGTGGGTGAACTTTTGTGTTGCACAAGTGACGGGGCTTGTCTGGAAAAGATCCCGGACATGTGTTTTCGAAAACATTTAATGGAGTCATTGTGTATCTAGTATACAACTCAACAGTTTGTCATGGAATTCAAAGCTAAAATTCTCCTATACCCAGTTATCTTTTGAAATCGTCTGGGTCTCGAATATGGCAGAGAAACCCTAAGGTGATAATAATAATTAAATCCTATATCGCTATTGAGTTCAGTAGCGTTCCTCTTCATAAATAGAAGACAGTTTCATAATACTCGAATGTGTCCATTGTACTATTGTACATTGTACTTAAGAAACAATCTACTGGTGGATCACTTATGGTAAGTTTATTGTTTAATACCTATACTCTCCACTCACCGAGCGCCCTGAGCAGGAAGCCAACGAAGAAGGCCACGATGGACCCTGCTTTGTTTACGTGGTTGGGGAAATGGACGGCCATGGTGAGCTGCGGGAACAGCATCACGTACACCAGGTCCCCGCACAGGTAGCTGCTCAAAGACATTCTTGATAGAGGGCAAGTTGTCTCACTAATGATTACAATTTAAGTCTAACAGAAGAGCCAGGTTGATAGGGGCAGGTTGACTCACAAATGATTACGATTTAAGTCTAACACAAGGGCCAGGTTGATAGGGGCAGGATGACTCACAAATGATTACTATTTAAGTCTAACAGAAGGGCCAGGTTGATAGGGGCAGGTTGACTCACAAATGATTACGATTTAAGTCAAACAGCAGGGCCAGGTTGACTCACAAATGATTACGATTTATGTCTAACACAAGGGCCAGGTTGATAGAGGGCAGATTGGCTCACTAATGATTACAATTTAAGTCTAACAGAGAGGCCAGGTTGATTGGTTGAATGGCCTGGTTAGCTCACAAATGATTACGATTTAAACTTAACAGAAGGGCCAGGTTAATAGGGGAAGGTTGATAGGCTGATAGGAGGCAGGTTTGCTTACAAACGATACAATTTAAGCTTAACAGAAGCGAAAAAACGCCAGTGCTAATGCGCTAAAATAATTTACACTTTTAACGTATTATGGATCGCCCATCATATGAGTTCATTATTTGGGACTTCATTGTGTTAAGCAACACCTGCGTTATAACCGCGGTAGAGGAAAGAAGGTAGAATCATTTATGTGGGGGACAATACACCTCCTCTTGTTCGGCTAGCCAATAGAACGGCTTTATTTCAAACAAACTTTATGACGTCATCATTACGACAGGTCGTTAGGCCAATAATGATGTCAGAGTTGGGGCTTACAGTGATATCAGATGCAATATGAGCGCTGCTATTGGCTCGTTGCCATAACGTCCGCATTGCCACACGGTCGACGAAAAAGAACTGGTTTGACCCTACCCTGTTTCTTCTACCGTGGTTATAACCATGATTAAGACATTCCAGATTAACTCGTTATGATTGTAAAACGAATATTTATACCAGAAAGCAACACAAACTTCCTAACTTCTGAAAACTATTCTCTACTGCTAGTGGGATGATTGCGAGTAATTTTTGTCTGAAAACTGCGTGCGTTGATTCACTTCCCTTTAAAGGTTTAGCAATATCCTGTAATGAGTGACGTCCTAGTTACCCCTGGTGCTAATACTATACGCTGGCGCCCTGATGCAAATATCTACACTGACACTCAGGTGCCAATACCTACGCTGACGCCCTCGTGCTAATTCCAATGCAGGCATTCTGATGCTAATTCCTATGATGATATCCTGATGCCAATACCAATGTTAACATCATGATGCCAACCATGCTGAGGCCCTAATATTAACCGCGATGTGAGCACCTGTGCTGCAGGCCTGATGTAAACATTAACACAAGAGGCCAAATGGGATCTCGCACCCGGCAGCGACTCACAAAAGAGCGTAGATGGACTTGGTGAAGATGGCGATGGCGCAGGCGGCGGCTGCGATCACAGGGATGGTGATCCTCAAGACGATGTTCTGCTCCTTCGAAGTGGCCTGCCCAGGAAACCATTTTATGCCTAGAGTTGTCTCATTCAATTAAAAGGTCCAAGAAAGAAACGTTGGAAACCAGACATGAGTACCAGTATGTAGCGTTAAAATCCTTGGGAAATGCCTTCCTCCTCAGTTACAAAACAAAGAATATCTTTTAGCTAAAAATATCTTCATGAATGTTTTCATGTGTGATAAGCCCTGATATTTGATGTTTGTCCAATTCAACATGCTTAAATGCCCACAGATTTCAAGCCAATGAACAAAGAATCTACCGTACAAATGACTTTTGATGCACCACTGTCTCCACTGACTATTAGAATATAATGAGCAAAATATTTTTTGCTGAGAATAATTCATGAATGTCAAAAAACTGGTCTTCCAGTTGCGAAAGAAATATTTAGGTCGCATACACGATAAAAATTCCAAAACACCTTCTTCCCAGTTTCAAAAAATGATTATTTTCATCTAAAAAAGGAAATAAACGAATTTATTTCTTTATAATTAAAAAAAGTATTAATGTCGCACGCAAAACAAATGTGTTCCTCAAAATGATTCACCTAAATTCTAAATTTCGCTGAATGAAGTGGCAAAACAACTCAACTTTTATTCTATTACAAAGAAAAAAATTAATGTGACACACAAGCCGCCACCCACATCAGGCCTGATGACCCCCTTGTAGATGTTGTGGGTGAACATGGAGGAGGCGGACAGAACAGACGAGTCCGCCGAGGACATCACGGCGGCCGACACAGCACCCAGCCCGATGAACGCCACCCACTGCACGGGTATTGAACACTTCAGTGTCTCAGAGCTTACTGTAGTGGCATCTAACTCTGTTAAAGTTTTACAGAACATCCTTCGGCAGCATCTTATAGTGTTACAGTTTTACAGAACTTACTTCAGCGGCATCTAACTGTGTGGCAGATTCAGTGTTTACTTCACAAAATCCGAACTGTATGGCACTTTCAAAGAGCTTTCTCCTGTGGCTGTTAATTGAGTGGCACTTTCTCAGAGCTAACTTCAGTGGCAGCTGCGTGGCAGCCAGGATGGCGCAAGAACCTACCGTAAAAACAACACAAGTTACCCACCGTCGGTGTGAGATATTGCAGCACCAGCGGCAGCACGAGCTTCTCCTTGCCAGAGTCGATGATGCTCTGGTTGAAGGGCGTCTGTTCCCACTCTGTCGGGAGGTCAAAGAATGTCAACACGGGTCTGTTGAAGCTCTCATGTTAACACCTATGTTGAAGCCTTAATTTCAACAACTATGCAAAAGCCCTGATCTCAACACCTATGATAAAGCCCTGATGTCATGGGGATTCTACATTTGACAAAAAAGACTCTAGCCATAATTCACTAATTGACCCGGGGGTCAGAGATGGGTACCGGCTCAAGCAAGAGTTGTAGTTAAAAACCAGTGCAGAAGCTGACGTATATAAAACTAAATTGGCACAAAATATTTCAGTATGATACCTAGTGCCAAGGCTAAAAATTAACCTATTGTATTAAGTCAAAAAAAATTGAGCGTTTAGAAATTTAGAATTACTTTCTAGGCAGTTGATGCAGCAAAACTTTTGAAACTTATGTTTCAGAGAAGCATGGCGTTCAAAAAATTGGACGGAACAATTTGTTGGACGATATATTTTAATGGGCTAATACGGGCTTACTTTTTTTTCAGATAAGTATAGCGTTAGACGCTAAGTTTTAATAGGATAATTCAGCCTTACCGACGGTTCTAGCGACGGCCCCGAGCAGGACGGCAGGCACAGCCATCACCAGACACCCGAAGGAGGCTCCTATTGACAGGAACTGAGCCTGCTTCCCTGTCTTGGCGGACAGCACGCGTTGGAAGTACACCTGCCGAGTAGAATTTGATGAATAATACCAGTAAAGTCGCCAAAGGGAGTTTGATGAATAAGACCAGTGAAGTTGCCAAGAGGAATTTGTTGAATAAGACCAGTAAAATCGTCAGGAAGAAAAACAAATAAATGACTCCGGTCAAACTGTGAGGGAAGAAGACATAAATGGCACCTGGGAAGGCATGGTAAATGAATTGCTCGTCTGAAACTGGGAAAACAAGGCATGTAAAGGGCAACAGACAAACAGCGAAGCAACTAGGTGTACAATTATTGTCAAACAAGCGAGAACACCAGCTGGTTTCGTGGACTTCAAGAACGTGTGA
Organism: Platorchestia sp. MABIK; assembly: GCA_014220935.1. Taxonomy (NCBI): domain Eukaryota; kingdom Metazoa; phylum Arthropoda; class Malacostraca; order Amphipoda; family Talitridae; genus Platorchestia; species Platorchestia sp. MABIK. Next base: position 159,077 of record JACJUY010000839.1, on the reverse strand, counting down.
TGTGGCCTAGCATTTTTTCTTTGAGGTGAAATATATTTTACATTTTCGAAAAATAAATCATTGATTTTAGTAATTCAAGATCATGAACTTGAATGAAAAAACAAGACCCAACAGGGACAATTTAATTTTATTTTCTGAAACCGAATCTGAACTTTTAAACGACTAGACTTACATAGTCTTGAGGGTTAAATTGAGTTTAAATCGTATCTAATACATGTTGCAACAGATGTAGATGCCAGAAGCATTGTTGATACTCTTGAGAAAACAAAGCGTTTACTTGAAAAACCAAAGGCTTCGAACAACTGGTATCGTATACAAGCCACTTTTTTAAGATATTCTGATTGAAATGAAAGAAACACTTGCATTGCGTTCCTGTCCCTTTTACAACTCAACTTTACTCTGAAAGGTACAACTTATTCACACAACTCAACTTCAACTCTGCAGCTCTGAAACTCTAAAAGTTCGGTTAAATTTGAACTTATCACTTCGACAGGGAAAAGAAAGAAATTGGAGAACTCAAAAATCAAGTCTGGAATATGATATTCAATGAACAAATGGAACATCAAAAATTTACTGCGAATTTATATGTAAAATACAGATACATAAACAAGCAAAAACCACTGGCATCTGCCAAAGTAACATGAAAAACAAAAAAAAACATAGCAACTGCTTGCAAAATGTCACTGTAAAGTAAAATATAGTAAAATAACCACACAAGTTGCTCGTTCAAAATATGTCTTTTATCAGTAGAGGATTCAACCAAGACACCGTTGCTACATGGAATAACAAAAAAATTTGTTTCGCTCAAAACACGTTTTTTATCATTCGAGGATTCTACCAAAACGCCGCTATTAAATGGAACAATCAAAAAAGTTGTTCACTCAAAACAGGGTTTTTATCATTAGTAGATTAAACCAAAACGCCTCGACTTAATGGAATACTCGAAAAAAGCTGATCGCTCGAAACACGTTTTGTTCATCCTTTGCCGATTGCACTGCATCCCCACCTGCCACGGAATGCCCCCGAAGATGAGGAGGAATGCGTAGTCCCACCAGGTGCCCCATTCGTAGGGGTTCTGGGGCGCCTCCCCCAGCCAATTGGTGTTGTTGAGGCTGAGAGATCCCGAGTACTCACTGTGCATCGAGAACGGTACTGCCAGCCACTGCAACCGTAGTGTACTTAAAAACAATATAATACAGGGTGTCTGAAAAAATGTACCCATACTTTAGCTGTCGCTAACACACTGCCTTTTTTGAATAAAAAGTGTATTCAATGCATCACAGCATGGCAGGAAATCAACTTAGCGTGGAAGAGAGGAAGTTTTTCCTGAAATTTTATTGGAAGACCGAAAACGCAACTGAAGTACAAAGACGATTCGGATCTGAGTTCGCATAGTTAACTCAGTATCGTCGTCATATGGTATAAGTTCAGTGATACAGTATAGTCATAACGTCGAACAATTGTGCAGCAGCATTGCACCCGAAGTGTAGTTGTAGAATAAGTTCATGTGTGCAGTGGACAGCCCCTGTAACCACACTACGAGCAAAGTTTTAATCTATGCATGACAGTGTGTTATACTTTGCCACCATATACTACTCTCATTTTGTGACGTTTATTACAATATAATACGATCATTTTATGACGATCATTACAAGATAATATGATCATTTTATGACGATCATTACAATGTAATACGATCATTTTATGACGATCATTACAAGATAATATGATCATTTTATGACGATCATTACGATATAAGACGATAATTTTATGACGATCATTACAATATAATACGATCATTTTATGACGATCATTACAATGTAATACGATCATTTTATGACGATCATTACAAGATAATATGATCATTTTATGACGATCATTACAAGATAATACGATCATTTTATGACGATCTTTACAAGATAATATGATCATTTTATGACGATCTTTACAATATAATACGATCATTTTATGACGATCATTACAATAAAATACGATCATTTGATGACGATCATTATGATATACTACAATCTTTTTATGGATGGCCCCAGCAGCCATATTGGAATAGTTACCGTAGGTGTGCGTGATATTCAATGAATTTATATTCAACCGCAGCAAAGATACGAGGAGAAAGGAATTTTCTGCTGTAAGACTGCGAGTAATATTCGATACGTGAAACTGGCCGTGAGTAAGATATAAGTATTAAAGCAACAATAAAAACATGAGATGGCTACTCAATAAAATATGGTCTACGGAAACTTCCAAGCTTGAAATGAACCTGATCAGATGTTCCCACCGTAAGCAAATTCAGCGCTCTCTAACTCGGTAGCTCATTTTATGCTGATCATCTCGGTCTGCCATCATTACGGTAAGCTTTAATTAATACCGTAAGCTTTAGTTATTCAATACCCAACAAATGAAGTAGTCACGATCTCTCACTAATTTTATCAGCAGGATGATCAACTCTCACTAATGCCTTTCTTAGCGAACAGCATGTGTATAATTGGAGAGTTGGAGACAGCAGATTGATTTAACGCCAAATTTACTTGCTACAAGGGAGAAAATTTCTTATGCACAGCAAAGAAGTATTACACTTACAAGCGCTACCGAACAAATAATGAGACCAAGCGTATTTCTATTAAAGACGTTAAATTAAGGAGTAATTTATTTCCTTGAGAGCTTAAACTTCCTAAGGACAAATTCTAAACTCACAATGACCAATTTGAATTTCTCAATGATCAATTCGCATTCAATAACGGCCAATTCTAACGTCATACTGGCCAATTTTAAAGACACAATGGCCAATTCCAATCTCACAATAACATTTTTAATATCATAATGCCCGATGGTAATTTTGAGTGGCCTAAAAAATGCTAAAAAGCTCAGTATTGACTAAAACTCCACTACCGAATGTTCTTATTTCATAATGGCCAATTCCTACATCACAATGGCCAATCCTTACATCACAATGGCCAATCCTTACATCACAATGGCCAATTCCTGCATCACAATGGCCAATTCCTAAATCACAATGGCCAATCTTCACAACACAATGGCCAATCTTTACATCACAATGGCCAATTCCTACATCACAATGGCCAATTCCTACATCACAATGGCCAATCCCTACATCACAATGGCCAATTCCAATCTTACACTATTTCTAACATCACAATGGCCGATTTAAATTTCGAGTTGTCCAAAACCAATAGCTATAAAGTTCAGCATGGCCAAAATTCGACTAGAGAATGTGGCTCACCAAGCCAATGCCGATGCAGAAGAGCTGGACGACGTCGGTGTAGGCGACGGAGTAGAGGCCGCCCACCAGCGTATACAGCACCGCAATGGCGGCCGACACGATCACCGATATCGCGTCCGTCAGACCCAATATCACTGCCAGAGTTGATCCTGCAATTCACAGGCTGGATGATAGATAATTAAGCTCTGATATTAATGATAGATAATTGATTCAATGCTCAATTCGTTGGTATCACTAGCTACTCTTGTGATAGGTAATCAATTTAATGCAAACGGAAGTATATTTAAGTTACAATCTCTAACACTGCGGTGTTCAAAGACAGCCTAAATTGTCTGAAAATCTGTCCCCAGCACAGACCTAAGGCGGCGAGGATGGAGGCAGACCAGAGCATCTCCCCGGCCAGGGCAGGCAGGTACAGCATGCAGCCCCAGCGCTGGCCGTAGCACTCCTGTAGAGGGTCCAGCATCGTCTTGTACTCGCATTCGCGCATCTTCTTCGCGAAGAATAGGCCACCTGCTCAACGTCTTCGCTTAGCACATCTCCCCGCACGTTATGACGTATCTCAACTCCTTTCAAAAGGAGGACTGAGGGAATTGTGAATTTACTGCTATATCACAATACATCGTCTTGTAATCCATCTCGCGCATCTTCTTTGTAAAAATTAAGCCACCTGTTCAATGTCTTTGCTTAGTACATCTCTACTTACGGTATATAGCATTTAAATTCGTTTCAAAAGGGGAGATGTGAGAATTTATCTCTATATTGCAATGTAGAAGGCTTTACCATCTCCAAGCAAGCACTTCAGAATTTGTTGGTCTTAATTGATTTCAAAAAGGGAGAATGTAGAAATTTACTTTCAAGTTGAAACGTAGAAGGCCTAATATCTCTACGCATATTCTGGAGTATCTCAACTGCCTTCAAAAAGGGAGATTATTGGAATTTGTATGTATATTACAATGCAGAAGGCTGAGCTTTTCTACGTATGTTTTTTTTCAAATCTATTGGTCTTGACTGCTTTCAAAAAGAAGGCATAAGTAAATTTGTCTATGAATTGGAACGTAGAAGTTAGGTAAAGTGAGGTTTGTGTGTTTATCATTTGAACTTGATAAGGTACAACTTTACGCACACAGTGCGCCGGTGCACACCTACCATTAACATGAATTCTTTTTTATGCAGTACTAGGAGATCCTGTTTTCACTATAGCTGTAGCAATACACACTCTAACTAGGCAATACAATTCATCATACTTACACATTCAGACAGGATAATAGCATATTAATACACAACTGTAGCATGCCTTGCTTACAAGTATTTTTTCAGATAAATTCATGCAGTTTTACACACAACACACAAAGTAGATCTGTTTTTTACAGGAGAATCGAATGCTGGAAAAGAAAACTGACGCCGTAAAACTAAGTTTGATGGAGCGAGATCGAACTCCTTGGACATAAATGTATGAGCAGGGAGACACGATGCCTTGAGTGAGTTGTACAACGAATTTTTCTCTTGCCAAATTCCCAACTTATTCGAAATTTCATACGTAAAAAAACCTAGTTTCTTTAGTTTCTTTCTTTTTCTCTATTCTTTCTGTCTGTTGTAACTTTGGGAGTTTCGAAATTTCATTCGTATAAAAAGGGAAAGTTTCTTTAGCTAATTTCTTTCTATTCTTTCTGTCTGTTGTAACTTTGGGAGTTTCAAAATTTCGTTCGCAAAAAGGTTGCAAATTTTGGCCTCACCGAGCGTGAGGCTGATGGCGTATCCGAAGGGCGCCTGGCAGTACAGGAGCCCCTGACTGAAGGTTGCCTCTGCCGTGCCGTTGATGTAGCCGCCCCCCACCCACGTCGCTGCCGGCCAAATGAATACATTGATATAAGATAGATATTTTGATGCGTTCTTGTTGTAGCTGAGGCAAAATGAAGTGCTCTTCAGTAGAAAAAAAAACAGTTGAGAAAAAACTGAAAAAACGGATCAGTAGAAAGAAATTCTCTCCTTGAAACTCGAACAAGTGATAATTTTAATGATGTTGATTTGTTCAGACAGTCATGAAGGAACTTGATGGGATATGAAGCTCTCTTGAAATCAGCTGAGGAAAATTCTGTACTTGACATTCAACCAAGCAAAAATTTTAATACATTGATACGTTCCTATGAAATACATTGATATGTTCAGGCACTTATGAGTGTAGTTAAAGGGGAATAAAGCACTCTTCAGATCAGTTGAGAAAAAATTATCAGCTCGAACTAAAAATATTAGAGAAATATTAGCTCAAGTATCTGTCATGGTCATAAACCCATCATGAAGTGCCACCTACGAACAATGATCATGTGTTGGAGCCAAAGAGAACCTGTCATGATTATAAACCCAATATGGAGAGCCACCTTTCTACAATCCAATGTACAGTGATCACATGCTCGAACTAAATCGTACCTGTCATGGTCACAAGCGCAACATGAAATGGCACCTACAATGATCATGAACTAAGGCACCTATATGTACAGTGATCATGAGCTCGAACTGAAGAGTACCTGTTAGGGTCATAAACCCTACAACATGAAGTGGCACTTATGTACAGTGATCATCGAACTAAATAGTACCTGTCATGGTCATCAGCCCGACGAAGGGCCCGATGGTCCTGCCAGCAAGGATGATCTCATCCGAATTGTCCTTGTGAGCACGCCGCTTCCACGCAGCGTAGATGCCCACACCCAGGATGAGGCAGTAAAAGACCAGGATGGACACCAGGCCGGCCACGTTCAGCTCCATCTCGACAGGCGCAGTTTGGGCTGAGTTGGATGGTTACCAGGACGGTGGCATGGGCGTTGGTCTTGAAGGAAGGTGAAGTCTTGAGGTCTTCAAGAAAGATAAAGTCTTGAAGTCATGAAGAAAGATGAAGTCTTGAGGAAAGGTGAAGTTTTGAAGAAAGATGAAGTCTTGAAGAAAAATGAAGCCTTGAAGTCTTGAAGGAGCACTGCTGATGAAGACAGAACAGTGTTCGCTGGAATGGATGTACCTCGGTATGCGGATTAAGAAAGACGTTTAGAGAAATGGACGTGTGTGGTGTGAGGTGCTTGAAGAAATAGATGTATGCGTTGTAAGAAGGCGCTAGGAGAAATAAATGTACCGCTAAAGAAAGGCTTTGCGAGAATAAATGCAAGTTGTTCAAACTATCAAACAGAAGGAAGCATAACGACTGATCGAAAGCCACAGAAAGGAAGAAGAGCGTTAGGATGTAAGAGCATCCAATAACTACGAAGGAATGCAGTAAACAATTTTTAGGGATGAAAATTGTCTAACAAAAGAAGAATGAATAGCTCGACGGAAGTGAACACAAAACGGAAAATCTTACCCGAAGCGCTGTGCAGTGTTAGAAAATATTAAATGTGAAATGACCGTGAAATAGAACAAGTAGTCAGAGCTTGAAACTTGATTCAGGAATTGCTTCGACTCGGTGATGTGTAGACCAGCAGCAAGTTGGTGATGAGTGATGAAAAGCAGTGATGTGGCGTGTTGGTCCTGCAGCTGGTGAGAGCAAAAGCGGAAACAAATGTCGGGTCGAGGCTGTTCAGAGACCCTGCACACGAAAATAAGACACTTATAGTGCACTCTATTCGAGTTTACGACGAAGAAGTGAATCATGCTCAGTTTCACAAGTCATTTGTACGGCATGTCAAATAAAAGTATTTCTATTCCTTCACGATTGGTTTAATTGTTGAATATTCTATTCGTTGCACGGACACTTTCATCGCTCATAATTTTTCACTTTAAATACTTTTATGTGCGATGAACGTATCCTAGCTACGAATAAAATGTTCAACAATACAAACTGTGTTTACAGAACAAATAAGTGCGCGTTTTTTTTTTCTGAGGACGTACTGTGTTTACGCGTGGCATTAGGCCACGCATAAACACAGTATCAAAGAATACACAGTATCAACAGAGTATCAAAGAATAGCGCTTTACCGCGCTTTCAGTCACAACACAGGCTGTACCCCATACGCTTATAGCCCAAGAAAAATGATCATTTCATATCGGAATACTCTTTTTAGTTATATAATATACAGTATAAGATTACCACTGTTTCGAAACGGTCTATTAATAACTGTTTCCCACATGCGTTATCCCAGTTTAGATTACGCTAAAATAACGTAGATGATACTTTTCTTGGAATATGCATGGAAATTTGTTCGATGTATGAAAGCGTATGATTTTCACTACAATGTACGAATATTGCTGGTCAAGGAGGTGTGGTGTCAGCAATAGGCCTTCCCAAACAATTTCATTCTAATAATAAAATGAACAATTCATGAGAGCGATATGATACATATTTAATTTCATACAAACATAGAAAGAACATCAGCTGCAAACGAAGAAATTTCAATTTAAGCAGACTTTATAAAAATATTAAATGGCGTGTTTAATTTGAGCCGCCTTTATGAAAATATTAAATTGTGTAAGAAGGACGATTTATTTCGGGAAAAAAATATTCATCAACAAAGAAAAACTCATCTTAAAGTAGCAGCAAAAAACAGTTAATTGACTGCACTGTACGTCAATAATAAAAAACTACAATGAATATTGAGCAGTAGAAAAGAGCAGATTAGGACTGCATAAAGAAAGTCATAAATATGATGTGTGCGCAATGCCAAACTTTTAGCTCGGCAGAGCTCTAATCAAGACTGTCACTGAGAGGTTTTTGGACACAGAAATTACGCTGTTCACTCGAGCAGGTCTAAGCTGGCACACCCACGTACAGCGGCGCAGCAAAATCTCTCCGTACTGAACTTTATATTCTAGATATTGAACTCATTGGATTTAAATATTTTGCAGTTCCTTTCTCGACTGCCAGGTGTCGGAGTTAAATATTTCGTCAGTTCCTCTCTCGACCACCAGGTGTCAGAGATAATAAAATTTCACTGTTCTTCTCTCGACCACCGGATATCAGGTTTAAAAAATTTGAACAGTGTCTCTCGTCCATCCTGTGGATACTGTGGCTTTGTTATTAAAATTACTTACTTTTCAGATTAAAAAACAGACCATTCGAGACTCAGTAACACGAGTCCTGTATATCTTCCCGTTAGGAATAGGAAGGAATAGCCATCATTCTTCACTTCATGCCTAGTTGTTGGGAATGAGTCAGACTCGACCAGGGTAGCCACCATCGCGTCCTATCAATATAAAGGCATTTGAAAAAATGATGCATTCAATAATGTATAACAATCTGATTTGTTTGGATGAAACACCCGATATCACGTGAAGTAGACAGTAATTAAGGATATACACCTCGGTCTCACAAATGTTGCAGAATCAGCAACGAGTTTTAAGTGAGGGTTACTAATACACTTATTTCACACCAGGATAGTACGATTTCGAGCAGGAACGATTCTGTTGAGTGTTTTAAGTGCGGAAGAATTCTCCTCATCGCAATGTTCGCTGCAGGTTTTCAATATTAAGAAAGGCTCGAAATTGCATAAACCAAAACAAGAGCTAGCTAGCTCCGTTCTCTCACAGCTGGTGTACATTCACGAGATTGCGTTATATCCAGCTCATGACATTGCACATTGCTGTATTTTCCGTTCTGAGGTCATTTTTGAGGTTATTTCCATTCTCCTCAGTTTATTTACTTTAATCTTTCGAACATTTATTGACCCTAATAATCCACATCGCTAAAAAAAACGAGCAAATGACATTGTAAGTTCTCAAGTCGACAAGTGCTTTGATTGCAAGAAGTAAAAGATATCAGAACGAACACAGAATTAAAATCAATGTAAATTTGAAGCAACTTTGATTCGCTCCCATGTATTAACGCAATTACGCTTCCGAACACAAGTGGGACACTCGCAACCCGCCTTAAAGAATTAATGAAAAATTTTGAATAAAAACCCCTAACGTAAAAACGGAAAAAATCCTGCCATTAGTGAGGTGACAAAACAAGTTTTTTTGAGGCTTCTAATTTTTCATCGAAAGAACATTTTACAGTGACTACACTCTAAATATCAAGACAATGTATTTAAATCCTTGATAAGAATTTCAATTTAAATCGAAATAGAATCCGTTACTCAGTTCTGATTGGCAGACCGTGTGTTGAGAATCTGTTGTTGTGTGGAACAGAGACTGCGTTCGCCAGCAGATTTGATCTTGCAACGCAAACTGTGTGGACACGAAAGCCGCCGCAGAAACACGGTTTGTTGCATGACGCAAGCGGTATGTTTGTCATGTTTGTCGCATGATGGAAGCGACATGTTTGTCATGTTTGTCGCATGATAGAAGCGACACACACGCAGGTAAGGATCAACCAAGAACACACGCAGGTAAGGATCAACCAAGAACACACACAACCAGATCAACGCACACAGTGATCCAGTCCAACACATAGTAGCGACACAAAAAGTTTCTGAAAAACGTAGCATCAAGCGCAGTATTTCAAGTCAATACAGTAATGCACGCAACCATGCATTAACGTAGAAGAAAGAAATAAATAAAGAAAGAAAAACCGTTCATTTTCAATCAAGTAGCTACATGAAATGCGTAACATTGGGTTTTGAAATGCCATAAATGTCCTTAACTGGTAAACACACATCTGCTTTACAATAGCAATATCATGGTACCATGAGCAATATCGATAGAAGAGTACGCATCGTTGAAAAGCACAGTACACATCGGTGTCATAACAGCAATATCAACAGTTGAAGAGCACAGTACACATCGGTGTCATAACAGCAATATCAACAGGTGAAGAGCACAGCACACATCGGTGTCATAACAGCAATATCAACAGGTGAAGAGCGCACATCGTTGAAGAGTACAGCGCACATCGCCATTATAATATCAGTATCAATAGTTGAGGACACGCAGGGAAGCAGATCACCAGAGCGACACACTATGATCTTGATAAGTAGAGTTAAGTGAAGAGAGAGAGGCGCTCGGTCCACTTTCACTGGTGATGCGGCTCACATTGCGCCCGTCTCCTGGATGCCGCTCATTCATAACGCTCGGGTAATGAAGCTCTAATGCTATAGAATGATCGACGGCTGCAGCTCGCTCTATCAATGCAGGGATGAGTTCTATAATGTGACACGTTGTTAGGACGTGCGCACGCGCTGCTCACGTAAGCCCCTTTTACTTATTCCATGTGCACCCGTTCACTTGTTGCTCGAGCATTCATTTGCATATTTTTCATGTCTGACACCAAAACGCACACTCCCAAGTTTCATATTATACAAGTTTCATACAATACAGGATTCTTAATTATTCAAGTGTCAAGCTAACGTAGCACTCACTTAACCTGTTTCAAAATACGAGAATAATACGAAATCGTGTTTGCATGCCACAGCCATCTCAAGCCCCTCAGGCTTCGCGCTTTCAATGACATGCTGTAGATTAGAACCGGGGTCATCAACTCGAAATTTAACCCCAATGTAAGACGCAATTTTTGTTTTAAAATTTACCTATTTCAACGATCAATAGGGCAAGTTGATCGAAAAAACATTGGCGTACACCCCATACTTGTGAGACTAAACGTGCATAGAATAAAGGATGGTGCAAAGCTCAAGTTATTAACAAATTGAGATCAAATTTCAGATGCTTCTGCATTAGCATGCGTTATTTACAAATTGAGCTCGTATTTCAGATTCCTCTTGAATAATTAGCATGCACTTAATATGCATGCATCTAATACGCATTGTTGTTAATTACTTATGCATTGAGTAATAAACAACAGTAATTAATTAACATGAGTAATTAATAACAGTAATTAATTGAGATGAGTAATTAACAAATAGTGTTCATATTTCAGATGCCTCTGCATTAGCATGAATGATTTATCCCTGAAAAACACGAAGGTATCATCCACAGCAAAATTCGTATCAGAAGTACAGGAATCCTCCCCCCCCCCCCCCCCCC